>ONZH01000375.1:0-79296 GCA_900303285.1 Rhinella marina
TCTGTCCATCCAGTTCGGCCTGTTTTCCTATAAGTTGATCCAGAGGAAGGCAAAAAACCCTGTGAGGTAGAAGCCAGTTTTCCCCACTTTAGGGAAAAAAATTCCTTCCCGACTCCAATCAGGCAATCAGAATTACTCCCTGGATCAACGACCCCTCTCTAGTAACTATAACCTGTAATATTATTACCCTCCAAAAATACATCCAGGCCTCTCTTGAACTCTTTCAGTGAACTTACCATCACCACCTCCTCAGGCAGAGAGTTCCATAGTCTCACTGCTCTTACCGTAAAGAATCCTCATCTATGTTTGTGTACAAACCTTCTTTCCTCCAGACGCAGAGGATGGCCCCTCGTCACAGTCACAGTCCTGGGGATAAATAGATCGTGGAGAGATCTCTGTACTGACCTCTGATATATTTATACATAGTTATTAGATCTCCCCTCAGTCGTCTTTTTTCTAAAGTGAATAAGCCTAATTTTGATAATCTTTCTGGGTACTGTAGTCCACCCATTCCAGTTATTACTTTAGTTGCCCTCCTCTGAACCCTCTCCAGCTCTGCTATGTCTGCCTTGTTCACAGGAGCCCAGAACTGTACACAGTACTCCATGTGTGGTCTGACTAGTGATTTGTAAAGTGGCAGGACTATGTTCTCATCACGGGCATCTATGCCTCTTTTGATGCAACCCATTATTTTATTGGCCTTGGCAGCAGCTGTCTGACACTGGTTTCTGCAGCTTAGATTTCTGTTCACTAAAATTCCTAGGTCCTTTTCTATGTCAGAGTTACCCAATGTTTTACCATTTAGTATGTACTGGTGACTTGCATTATTTCTTCCCATATGCATAACTTTACATTTGTCAGTGTTAAACCTCATCTGCCACTTCTCTGCCCATGCCTCCAGTCTATCCAGATCCATCTGTAGCAGTGTACTGTCCTCTTCTGTGTTAATTACTTTACACAGTTTAGTGTCATCTGCAAAAATTGATATTTTACTGTGCAAGCCTTCTACAAGATCATTAATAAATATATTGAAGAGAATAGGGCCCAATACTGACCCCTGTGGTACCCCACTAGTTACAGTGACCCAATCTGAGCATGTACCATTAATAACCACCCTCTGTTTTCTATCACTGAGCCAGTTACTTACCCACATACAGACATTTTCTCCCAGGCCAAGCATTCTCATCTTATATACTAACCTTTTATGTGGTACAGTGTCAAATGCTTTGGAGAAGTCCAGATATACGACATCCATTGATTCGCTGCGGTCCAGTCTAGAACTTACCTCCTCATAGAAACTGATTAAATTGGTTTGACATGACCGATCCCTCATGAAGCCATGCTGATATGGAGTAATTTGCTTATTTTCATTGAGATACTCCAAGATAGCATCTCTTAGAAAACCCTCAAACAGTTTACCCACGACAGATGTTAAGCTTACCGGCCTATAGTTCCCGGGCTCTGTTTTTGGACCTTTTTTGAATATTGGCACCACATTTGCTATGCGCCAATCCTGTGGAACACTCCCTGTCAGTATAGAGTCCTTAAATATCAGAAATAAGGGACTGGCGATGACATTACTTAATTCTCTTAGGATACGGGGGTGTATGCCATCCGATCCTGGCGATTTGTCTATTTTAATCTTTTTAAGACGCAGCTCTACTTCTTCCTTGGTCAGACAGGGCACTTTTAATGGGGAATTTACTTTTATATTCTGCATTTCATCTGACAGTTTATTTTCCTCAGTGAATACAGTGGAGAAAAAGATATTTAGTAGCTTTGCTTTCTCCTCATCGCTCTCTGCAACTCCCCCCTCATTACTCTGTAAGGGGCCGACACCTTCAGGTTTATACTTTTTACCATTTATATAATTAAAGAACATTTTAGGGTTAGTTTTACTTTCTTTGGCGATTAATCTCTCGGTCTCTAGTTTGGCTGTTTTTATTTGTCTTTTACATATTCTATTTTTTTCCTTATAGTTTTTCAATGCTTCCTCGCTCCCCTCCTGTTTTAGTGATTTAAATGCTTTCTGTTTGTCATTTATTGCTTTCCTTACAGTTCTGTTTATCCACATTGGTTTTTTCTTGTTCCTTAACCTTTTATTCCCATAAGGTATGTACCTCTCACAATTAGATATTAGGATGCTTTTAAAAATATCCCATTTTGCGGCTATATTTTTATTTTTGAGGACTTTGTCCCAGTTAGTTAGGCCTATGGCCTCTCTTAGTTGGCTAAATTTAGCTTTTTTGAAGTTTGGTATTTTTGTTCCTCCCTGAAGAAACACTCTTTTGAATGACAGTTGGAATGTTATTATGTTATGGTCACTATTTCCCAGGTGTCCCCCTACCTGCACATCTGTTGTTCTGTCAGGTCTATTGGTTAATACTAAGTCCAGTATGGCCGTCCCTCTAGTCGGGTCCTGAACCAGTTGGGAAAGGTAATTGTCTTTGGTTATTTCCAAGAACCTGTCTCCTTTATGAGATTTACAGGTTTCAGTTTCCCAGTCTATATCTGGGTAGTTGAAATCCCCCATAATAACGACCTCATTATGTTTTGCCACCTCGTCTATTTCGTTGAGAAGTAGATTTTCCGTGGACTCTGGTATACTAGGGGGTTTATAATAAACTCCTATTAGTATTTTATTATTGTTTTTGGCTCCATTTATTTCTACCCACAGTGACTCCACATCTTCATGTCCCTCACTTATATCTTCCCGCAGTGTGGGCTTTAGACAGGACTTTACATAAAGGCAGACCCCTCCCCCTCTCCGGTTTTGGCGATCCTTTCTAAACAGACTATAACCCTGTACGTTAACTGCCCAGTCATAGCTATCATCCAGCCATGTCTCAGTTATTCCCACTATGTCATAGTCCTCCTCACACATCACTAATTCCAGTTCACCAATTTTATTAGTCAGGCTTCTGGCATTAGTGGACATACACTTAAGAGGTCTATGTATATTTTTTACCCCCCTTTTTAAATTACTATTACCTGTGAAGTGAATATCCGGGGTTTTTGGGTTACTTTGGTTGATGTTTTGCCCAATATTCTCCCTACATTCCTCACTAATCCCAACCCCCACTAACCCCCCACTCTTCCCGACTATGACCCACTCTCTATCTACCCCCTTATTAGTATTACCCCCCACCCTCCCCCCAGATCCTAGTTTAAAAGCTCTTCCAGCCGTCTAACCATTTTTTCCCCCAGGGCAGTTGCACCCTCCCCATTAAGGTGCAGCCCATCCCTACTATAGAGTCTGTAGCCGACAGAGAAGTCGGCCCAGTTCTCCATGAACCCAAACCCTTCCTTCCTGCACCAGCCTCTGAGCCACTTATTTAACTCCCTAATCTCCCGTTGTCTCTCTAGTGACGCTCGTGGCACTGGTAGTATTTCTGAAAGCACTACCTTGGAAAAATAAATCTAATGTGCATTGTGCCAAACAAAAATGTGAAAACAAAAAGGTGCAGTGCCAGTGATAAAGGTGCAAGAAGTGCCTAAAACATCACAACATAGCAGTGAAAGCAATTAAAAAAGTATACTGTTGAAAAATATATGTATATTAAAGTATGTATGTGATGAATGTGAACATGATCCAATCCTATCACTGAGATGTTTTCTTGATTAATTATCCAAACAAGATAATGCAGTTAAATCAATAATACACTAATCAATACCCCATGAGACTATGTATAAAATAAACAATAGCTATAATAAATATAGGACAAATATTAATACTCTGTTTTTTATAAACCTAATAATTATAATATATGCCCCAGGGTGTTTAATTATTGGGTGACTACGCATGTGCCACTATTGCGTACATGTACAGCATAAGTCTATGTATAATAAATAATGTAATATATAAAGCTGAGTGTATGTATGTGTGTGTGTATGTGTGTATGTCCGTTAAAAGAATCTGCACCGTTGCATTTACAATCACAAAATTTGGCATACAGGTACATCAGGTGTCCGGGAAGGTTTTAGGATGGGTCTCAGATATTCCCAAAAAATGCAAATATGGCACCATCACATGACCTACATTAGCCAATAGAAGCCTGCAGGTCTTTCTTCGCAGGCACTTAGTCTCCACATACACACAGTTTTACACCAGGTTTCCATAACAACCCAGCCATTTTCTTCACTGCTGTAGGTCAGCTTTAAAGGGGCAGGGCTCTGTGAATGACCCTGTTAAGTGGCGGAGTGCTGTGGAGGTCAAAGTTATGGGGGCAGGCTGCTGTGGAAGTCACAGTTAAGGGGACGGTCTGCTATGGAGGTCAGTGTTAAGAAGGAGATTGCTATAGAGGCCACTGTTAAGGGGGCGGGGTGTTGCGGAGGTCACTAATAAAGGGCAGGCCGCAGTTGAGGTCACTGTTAAAGGGGCAAGCCGCTGCAGAGGTCTCTGTTAAGGGGGCAGGGAATGGTGGAGGTCACAGTTAAGGGGACAGTCCACTATGGAGGTCAGTGTTAAGGGGCGGGGTGCTGTAGAGATCACTGTTAAGGGGGCGCGTGTTGTGGGGTTCACATTTTAAGGGAACAGAGCTCTATGGAGATCACTGTTAAGGGGTGGGTTATTGTGGAAATCACTGTTAACGAAACGGGGTACTGTGGAGGTCACAAATAAAGGGCCGGCCACTGTGGAGGTCACTGTTAAAGGGGTGGGTGCTGTGGACATTACTGTTAAGGGGATGGGGAACTGTGGAGGTCACTATTAAATGGTTAGCTGCTATGGAGGTCCCTGTTAAGGGGACGGGTTATTGTGGAAATTACTGTTAAGGAGACAGGGTACTGTGGAGGTCACTAATAAAGGGGCAGCCGCTGTGGAGGTCACTGTTAATGGGATGGGCCACTGCGGAGATCTCTGTTAAGGGGGCAGGGAACGGTGGAGGTCGCAGTTAAAGGGATGGTCCGCTATGGAGGTCAGTGTTAACAGGCAGGGTGCTGTAGATGTTACTGTTAAGGGGGCAGGGTGTTGTGGAGGTCACATTTTAAGGGAATGGAGCTCTATGGAGGTCCCTGTTAAGGGTGGTGGGTTACTGTGTTAACAAGATGGGGTACTGTGGAGGTCAGAAAATTAAGGGCCGGCCGCTGTGGAGGTCACTGTTAACCCTTACAGTACCAGCGCCGTACATGTACGGCGCTGGTACGATGCGGGCACATGGCGCCCGCTCGCGGGTGCGGCGGGCGTCATGGCCGGCAAGTCTCTGCTGTTTCAAACAGCAGAGACTTGCCGCTACCTACTGTATCGGCGGCGTCTTCCGGGGTGACTAGATGCCGTGATCACACGTGATCACGGCATCTAGTTGCGTCTAAACCCGGAAGCGTTCGCTTCCGGGTGGTGTACAGACACCCCGTGTGGCCAATCGGGGTGTCTGTACACCATATGAAAACTGTAATCCTCGCTGGTGAGGATTACAGTTTTCAAAGTGCAATTCTTATTCTGGCCACTAGATGGCAGGCCAGGATAAGAAATGAGCAATTCATGGATTTAACTGCCTCTAGTAAATCCATGATTGCTCATAAAGAAAATTAAAAAGCCACAATATATAAGCTCATATTTGAGCATTCAAATAGTAAAAAAAAAATAAAAACAAAATGTTAAAAAATATATAAAAAATAAAAAAGATATAAAAGTTCAAATCACCCCCCTTTCCGTATAAGTAAAAAATAAATACCTAAATAACACTAAATATAGACATCATGGGTATCACCGTGACCGAAAACGCCCGTACTTTTAAAATATAAAAAAAAAAATCCAATACGCCGAATTGTGTGGCGGAAAAAAGCGTCCAAATGGCGATTTGCCGTTTTTTGTCGCTTTTTTTTTCTAAAAAAAATTAAATAAAAAGTGATCAAAAAGTCATACACACCCCAGAATGGTATTAATAAAATCTTCAGATTGTCCCGCAAAAAATGAGCCCCCACACAGCTCTGTACACATAAATACCAAAAAGTTATAGGGGTCAAGATATGACAAGGGAAAAAAAAAAAAAAAAAGGGAAACTTTCTAAAACGCAAAAACGCAGGAAAAACTATACATATTAGGTATTGCCGGATTCGTACTGACCAGTAGAATGAAAATAACGGGTCAGTTTTAATGCACATCGAACGCTGTAAATAAGAAACCCGTAGAACTATAGCGGAATAGCGTTTTTTTTGCAATTTCACCTGATTTGGAATTTTTTTCCCGCTTCCCACTACACCATATGCAATATTAAATGGTGGCATTGGAAAGTACAACTTGTCCCGCAAAAAAAAAGCCCTCATACAGCTATGTGAACAGAAAAATAAAAGAGTTATGGCTGTTTGAAGGCAGGGAGCGCAAAACGAAAATGCATGACCGAAAAAACCTCCGGTACTGAAAGGGTTAAACGGGAAGGGCACTGTGGATGTTACTGTTAAGGGGCAGGCCACTGTGGAGGTCACTGTTAAGGGAGGAGGGGACTGTGGAGGCCACTATTAAAGGGGGGGCTGTTAGGGGGCGGGGTATCATAGATGTCACTTTTATGGGGGATACTGTCTATATCTGTTAACGACACACACAAACATTAAATGAAATAGATGAAATATACCTGTGCCAAGCCGAGTCCTTCTGCTAGATATATATATATATATATATATATATATATATATATATATATATATATCAAATATATATCAATTCATGAATTCCATCAATTGAAAAAAATTGAAAAATAGTCACATAATGCCATTATAATCAAGTAAAGTTCTGGTGTTATTGATGATACATCTATCATATTAGAGACTGTCCATTATGCTATTGTTCCATCCGGTTAAACCCATCACCTTTGGTACCTAAAGGGTATAAACATACAACAAAAATAACATTAATAACAAGAACAGGCAGTTAACACCTTGCCGACCTAGGACGAGAATGCTCGTCCTAATATGGCGTTACTTAACGCCCTAGGACGAGCATTCTCGTCCTAGGGTTAAGGTGCTGCTGCTGCCCCGCTGCCGCAATCTGCAGCAGGGGCCCGGCTGATACTAACAGCTGGGCCTCTGCTGTATCCGCCAGCACCGGTGATTACACCGATGCCGGCGGATTAACCCCTTGTATGCCGCGGTCACGCTGACCGCGGCATACAAGGCAATTGTGGCAGCTTTTAAAGCCATTGGGTCCCCGTGAGGCGGTGAGGGGGGGGAACCGATGGCTGAGATGGAAGCCCCGATGTCTTTCCCAGAGGCATCGGGACTCCCATCTACGGAAGCCCAGGAGACCCAGACACAGCGCTGGGTCTCCTAGGCAACGGTCAGCGTCTCACAGTGTGAGACGCTGACAGTTGAATGCAGCACAATACAGATGTATTGTGCTGCATTCAATCAGGGATCAGACCCTGAAATGTTAAAGTCCCTTACTGGGACATAAGTGAAATGTTAAAAAAAAAGTTTTAACATTATCATATTAGAGACTGTCCATTATGCTATTGTTCCATCCGGTTAAACCCATCACTTTTGGTACCTAAAGGGTATAAACATACAACAAAAATAACATTAATAACAAGAACAGGCAGTTAACACCTTGCCGACCTAGGACGAGAATGCTCGTCCTAATATGGCGTTACTTAACGCCCTAGGACGAGCATTCTCGTCCTAGGGTTAAGGTGCTGCTGCTGCCCCGCTGCCGCAATCTGCAGCAGGGGCCCGGCTGATACTAACAGCCGGGCCTCTGCTGTATCCGCCAGCACCGGTGATTACACCGATGCCGGCGGATTAACCCCTTGTATGCCGCGGTCACGCTGACCGCGGCATACAAGGCAATTGCGGCAGCTTTTAAAGCCATCGGGTCCCCGTGAGGCGGTGGGGGGGGGGAACCGATGGCTGAGATCGAAGCCCCGATGCCTTGCCCAGAGGCATCGGGACTCCCATCTACAGAAGCCCAGGAGACCCAGCCACAGCGCTGGGTCTCCTAGGCAATGGTCAGCGTCTCACAGTGTGAGACGCTGACAGTTGAATGCAGCACAATACAGATGTATTGTGCTGCATTCAATCAGGGATCAGACCCTGAAATGTTAAAGTCCCTTACTGGGACATAAGTGAAATGTTAAAAAAAAAGTTAAATAAAAGTAAAAAAAAATAAAAAAAAAATATTAAAGTTTCAATAAAAAAAAAAAGCCCCTTCCACATAAAGAAACACATAAAAATAGAAAAAAAAATATATATACATATTAGGTATCGCCACGTCCGTAAAAACCTGCTTTATTAAAATATCACATGATCCAGCCCGCCCGGTCAACACCGTAAAAAATAAAAACTGTCTAAAAAAAGTCATGCCCCCAAAAATAGTACCAATCTAACCATCATCTCATACCGCACAAAATGAGCCCCTACCCGAGACAATCGCCCAAAAAATAAAAAAACTACAGCTCTCTGACTATGGAGACCCTAAAACATGATTTTTTTTTGTTTCAAAAAGGATATTATTGTGTAAAACTTTAAAAATAAAAATAAGTATACATGTTAGGTATCGCCACATCCGTAAAAACCTGCTCTACAAAAATATAGCATGATCTCTCCCCTCAGGTGAACACTGTAAAAAATAAAAAATAAAAACTGTCTAAAAAAAGCCATTTTTTGTCACATTTCATCACAAAAAATATAATACCAAGTGATCAAAAAAGTGTATGCCCCCAAAAATAGAACCAATCTAATCGTCATCTAATCCCGCAAAAAATGAGCCCCTATCTGAGACAATCGCCCAAAAAATAAAAAAACTACAGCTCTCTGACTATGGAGACCCTAAAACATGATTTTTTTTGTTTCAAAAAGGATATTATTGTGTAAAACTTAAAAAAATAAAAATAAGTATACATGTAAGGTATCGCCACGTCCATAAAAACCTGCTCTACAAAAATATAGCATGATCTCTTTCCTCAGGTGATCACTGTAAAAAATAAAAAATAAAAACTGTCTAAAAAAAGCCATTTTTTGTCACATTTCATCACAAAAAATGTAATACCAAGCGATCAAAAAAGCGTATGCTCCCCAAAATAGTATGCCCCTACATGAGACAATCGCCCAAAAAATAAAAAAAATTACAGCTCTCTGACTATGGAGACACTAAAATGTGATTTTTTTTGTGCTTCAAAAATATTGTGTAAAACTTAAATAAAAAAAAAGTATACATATTAGATATTGCCGCGTCCGTAACGACCTGCTCTATAAAAATATCACATGATCTAACCTGTCAGATGAATGTTGTAAATAACAAAAAATAAAAACAATGCCAAAACTGCTAGCTTTTGTTACCTTGCCTCACAAAAAGTGTAATATAGAGCTACCAAAAATCATATGTACCCTAAAATAGCACTAACAAAACTGCCAACTTATCCCGTAGTTTCCAAAATGGGGTCAGTTTTTTGGAGTTTCCTACTCTAGGGGTGCATCAAATGTGACATGGCAACTTAATCTTTTTTCCAGTGAAATCTGCCCTGGCGTTCCTTTCCTTCTGCGCCCTGCCGTGTGCCTGTACAGCAGTTTACGATGACAAATGGGGCATTTCTGTAAACTACAGAATCAGGGTAATAATTACTGAGTTTTGTTTGTCAGTTAACCCTTGCTTTATTCTCCGAATAAAATGATTCATATGGAAAATCTGCCAAAAAAGTGAAATACGGAAATTTTGGCTACATTTTCCTTTAATTCTTGTGGAACACCTAAAGTGTTAATAACGTTTGTAAAATCAGTTTTGAATACCTTGAGGGGTGTAGTTTCTAAAATGGGGTCATTTTTGGGTGGTTTCTATGATGGAAGTCTCACAAAGTGACTTCAAACCTGAACTGGTCCATAAAAAGTGGGTTTTGGAAATTTTGTGAAAAATTTCAAGATTTGCTTCTAAATTTCTAAGCCTTCTAACGTCCCAAAAAAATAAAATGTAATTTTCAAAGTGATCCAAACCTGAAGTAGACACATGGGGAATGTAAAGTCATAACTATTTTGGAGGCATTACTATGTATTTTAAAAGTAGAGAAATTGACATTTGGAAATTTGCAAATTTTTCTAAATTTTTGGTAAATTTGGTATTTTTTTATAAATAAGAATGAAATATTTTGACTCAAATTTACTACTGTCATGAAGTACAATATGTGACGAGAAAACAATCTCAGAATGGCCTGGATAAGTAAAAGCGTTCTAAAGTTATCACCACATAAAGTGAGACATGTCAGATTTGCTAAAAATGGCCTGGTCCTTAAGGTGTTAAAATTCATAAAAACAACAATAGAGAGTAAGCTACTCAGGAAATAGCTGCGAACCACTAATAATATTACTAAATTTATTATCTATATAAAGTATTAAAGGTGGCCTTGGAACTAATACAGAATAACTATATGAAAGGAGCATACTAAATTAATACTAAGGCCCAATGGGGGGAATTTATCATAAGGATAATATGTGAAGTCAATTTTGCTTGAGTGTGCGCTGGAATACCTCATACCATATTTATCAAATGTTGCACGTTGTTTGATAAATTTGTCTTAAGCCTCTTTCACACGTCAGTGTTTTGGTCATTGATTGGAGCCTCCACAGACATAAGATATAATGGAAAGATGCGCCTGTTCTTTGTTTAGAGCCGCACCTGGTTTTGGCTCAAAATCACTGATCGAAATCACTGACCTAAACACTAACGTGTGAATGAGGCTATATCCCTAAACCTAACACTTTTGTCTAGAAAAGCTACTCCAGTTTTCCTACTCCACCCTCCTACTGGAGTGAGATTGCGACTTTTTTAAAAAGTCTCAATGATAATAGACTCATAAACATAGCTAATCACATCCACTTTTCCACCCAAGTTACAAAACTGGGGTGGAATGGTGTAAAACCTGCAAAAAGTATTCTGGAGTAAAGGAATGATAAATCAGGATTATCGTCTTTAAGGTATAGATCCAATGAATTTCTTTTTGCGACAGTAAGTTCTTCCAATTACCTCCTCCTTTAGATATCAAAACACGATCTATACAATCACGGTACTCACGTAAGTCTCTTGTAATGGCCTTGAACCTCGTCACATGTTCTATGTCCCTTGCTGCCTCATTTCCGAGGACGTGTTCCCTGATATGTCTTCTAAACTCTTGCGTGGTCAGGTCAATGTAAATCAGATTGCAGGGGCATATGATATAATAGATGATGCCTACAGTTCAGCAATTGATTGGATAAGTGATCTTATATTCTTTTATAGCAGTCGAATCAAAGAAATTTGTGGCACAATCTACATTAGTCCAGGATACACAATTATTACATTGTTTGCAGCCCCACCTGGTTCCTTGTGACCCAAAGAGGTGCACTGGGTGAACTCCTGGGTAATGACCCATACCAAAAGATCTTTTAGATTCTTAGATCTTCTATAGCTAATGGATTGTGTAGCTACTAAAGATCTGGAAAGGACAGGGTCCAATCGTAACACCTACCAGTACTTGGTCAATTGGTCAATGCCTGTCTCACCTTCCTCCATTGTAAATTGTATGTCGAAATAAATTGTACCTTCTCTCCCCCCCTCTGTCTTATTTTTATGAGCATTCAATAACGTTTCCCTTTGTGTTTGTTTAGCTTTCACATATCTAGTAAATTCAAGCATATAGTATATGACAGTAGGGTTAGGATTGGACCGTACAGGGTATTTAAAGGGGTTATCCCATGATCCTCACATGGATCCAGAGATCTCCCCATTCACTGCTCTGCTAGATTTATATCAAGCTGACAGCTCATGGGGAGTGTCTTTTCTGCTGCAGCTAAGGGGGCGTGTCCATACTCTCCCTATCACAGCTCAAGAGGCAGTTGAAGAATGAAACTGAGCATGTGTGGCCTTCTCAGTGAGCAGGTCAAAGAAATCAGTAAAAAACAAACTGTAGGTGGTGCTATGCAGATATATTTTATTGAATAACTCAATGGCTATGCTAAATTTTTAATTACATGCAATGACAAAAGTATTTAGATCCAGGTGCTGGTTTAAAAAACTGTAGAATATTTTTCGGGGACAACCCCTTTAAGCAGTGTATTCTCCCATTTGTAGCTATCCCCCTGAGAAAGCAATGTGAAACACGGGTGGGGGACTTTTGAGTCTGTATTTTAGAACATTTATGCCTTGCTTCAGGCTCTGACTGCACAGTGTGCAAACCACCCATGTCTTGTCGTCAGCCCATTGCCCGAAGAACTGCCATCTTTTGAGCTGGCTTTGGTTTGCTCTGTCCCTCACCATGGTGGGCAGTAGCAGGCGTACTGGCTAGGGGCTGGCCACTGTGGCTTTGTACCCTGCTCCCTGCTGTGAGGCTGGTGCTGCATGACCACCACCTCTTCCTCCGAACTGCACACATCACTCAGATGACCTGGATGTCATATGAGGTCTAGGACCTCATCATCCTCCACATAATCTTCCCCCCACTCCTCATCACTGCCCTCCTTGCCGGTCTGTAAACTGCAGAAAGTCCCAGCAGTTGGCACCTGTGTTTTGTCATCATCAGAGACGTGCTGTGGTGGTTCTCCCATGTCCACATTCTCAAACATAAGTGGTTGGGCATTAGTGCACTCAATCTCTTCCACTTCTGGGGCAGGACTAGCTGGATGGCTCACTGAACCCCGTTAGTGGCAACTCTGTGCTTTCAGCAGAGGACCAGGTAGAAGACAATGTTAAGGAACTGTAAACACTGTCAGTCATCCAATCTACTACCGCCTCTACTTGTTCTGGCCTCACTATTCGTAGAGTGGTATTTGGGCCTACAAAATGACGCAGAATGTCCTGTCAATTGCGTGCACCAGAGAAAGGTGTTTCATTTTGGCACATAGCTGGCACAGATCGACAACATCCTCTCCCTGCAGCAGGAGCTCCAACACCAGCTACACCATGACCACGGCCACGTCCCCTAGTTGATGCTCTCCTAATTTTTTTTTATAGTCTCGCACAAAATTGGCTGACAGATAAACAATTGTATTGAGTCATGGGTACAAATAAGGTGTATCTTAACCCAAAAAATGGCTATAGGTCACCAACAGAATTAATAGACTGATTAACTATTGTATTTCTGTGTCATGGGTGCAAAGGAGGTGTATTTCCCCTTAAAAAATGGCTTTATGTCACCCACAGAATTATCAGACAGATTAAGTAATCAATTTCCATGTCACGAATGCAAAGGAGGTGTTCTGCGCCCCAAAAAATAGGTTTATGTCACTCAAAGAATTAATAGACAGATTAAGTATTCTGTGTCACAGATGCAAAGGAGGCGATTTGAAACCCAAATAATAGCTTTAGGTCACCGACACAATTAACAGACTGATTAACTACTTTATTACAGTAAGATGGATGCAAAGGAGGTGTTTTGAACCATAAAAATGGCTTTATGTCAGCAACACAATTAACAGACTGATTAACAATTATATTTCTGTGTGACGGATGCAAAGGCGGAGTTTTAAACCCCCAAAAATGGCTTTATGTCACCTACACAATTAACAGACTGATTAACATTTATATTACAGTAAGATGGATGCAAAGGTAGTGTTTTGAACCCCAAAAAATTGTCACCAGTGCAATTAACAGACTGATTAACAATTCTATTTATGTGTGACAGAAGGGACTGTTTTGAACACCAAAAATTGACTTCATGTCACCAACACAATTAACAGACTAACTCTCCTATTACAGTAGACAGATGCAAAGGCAATGTTTTGAACCCTAAAAAATGGCTTTATGTTGCCGACACAATTAACAGGTTGTGCTGCAGCCTTTCAATAAGCTTTAATTAAAATCCAAACACTGAACACAGACTTTCGCACAGACTTTCGCAATGATGTGAACATAAGAAATTTGTTGTGTGTTTCATCTTGATACCACCCATTGAGTTGCCAACTGTGATTAGCCCATTATATACAATATAGGATGAAAAGTGACTTACATGTACTTGGCATGTTGAAAGGAGGGATATCCTTTAAGGAAGGGGGGGCTGTTTTATATCGACATTCTACACATTTTAGGTCGAGACAACTAACTCTATATTACAGAAGATTTTGATTCTGCTGTCTAAGAACAGTTCTGTCCCTTTATCGTTCCTTATACATTGATTAATTGCTACAATTATAAGCTGAATGGTCTACACAAGCAAAGCATGGGCAGTGCCAGGCCAGCCGAATTAAAACACAATTTTCTTACTTGACTCTTAGCAAATAAAAGTATTCATTGGCCGAATCACCAGCTGATACTTGACTGATTTCGCCTCATGTTTCTAGATTGATATTTTTTTAAAACATGTTCTAAAAAGACTAACAAATTGGATCTGAATGACCGCACAGTAGAGTTTCACAAAGCTCCATTCATTGCCAAAAAGTTACAGTTTCGCTGCAGTAAAACAGACAGACTGTTATATATTTGAAACAGCACAAGTTAAAAGGTTAGACCTCTGCTGCTCCCGATTCCAACGGCATTCATTTCTAAAGCAATCAAAGTTCAGGATTGTGTTAAGAAAAAAAAAAGTTTTTCTTGGAAGGGTGCTATAATATGTTACGCCATTGATATGACAGATTTCCTGGTCTGCAGTGACTGAAAGCAGATAATGCAAGAACAAGGTACATTTAAAAACTGGAAGGACTGATGATATTTTCAGAGTAGAACATGTAGTGCAGACTAAAAGATAAGGGGCCTGAATGGATTTTAGAGGAACCATTACAATAGCACAGGCTAAAATACAATACGGGAATTTATCAAGCCCTGCACTCCAGAATTCTGTCTTCAAAAAGTTGAAAATCAGAGTTTTGATGATGTTTTCAAGTCACTTGTGACTTTTTGAATTATTACACCTCTCATTTCAGTTTTGAAAAGTAGGTGGAAAAGTGGGAGTGGTTAGCTATGTCTCTATGTCTCCGATCGCCCATAGGCTATAAGCATCTGCATCAGGAAATGTCTACGCACTGCCATTTTAAATGTTGCAGTTGCATGCTAATCATGCATCTGCTAGAGCGCAGAGCCCACTGTTAGTGATCTCTTCAAATGTGATATGGCACCCAAAAAACGATTCTAGCAGAACCTGGCTTCCAAAAGCCATATGGCGCTTCCCTTCTGAGCCCTGTAGTGTGTCCATACAGCAGTTTACAAGCACCAATAGAGTGCTGCATTCAGGGGAAGATGCATGCAATGCAACAAATTTCGTATTTTTTTTTCTCTTGTTAACCCTTGTGGAAATGAAAAATGTTGGGCTCAAGCAACATTTGATTGGAAGAAATGAAATTTTATGAAGGACCTGTGGGGGCGAAAGCAGTCAATACACTCCTCAATAAATTCTATGAATGGTGTACTTTTTAAAATAAGGTCACTTTTTGGTGATTATCCACTGTAGTGGTACCTCAGGGTCTTCAAATGCTATATGATGCTCAAAAAACATTCTAGCAAAATGTGCCCTCCAAAAACCATATAGCACTGCTTCCCTTCTGAGTTTACCACCAGATATAAGGTGTTTGCAGAATCAGGGTAATCAATATTAGGTTTTTGGGTTTTTTTGCGTTTAACCCTTGCTGTGTTAAAGGCAAATCTACAAACAAAAAAAATACATTTCACCTCCATTTTCCTTTAATTCTTGTGGAACATCTAAAGAGTTAACAAACTTTCTAAGACCAGTTTTAAATAATTTGAGGGGTGTAGTCTGTAAAATGGGTTTATTTATGGATGTTTCTATTAAATAAGCCCCTCAAAGTCACTTCAGAACTGAACTAGTCCTTAAAACAGTCAGCTTTTTAAAAATGTTAAAAATAGCTCCTGAAATTTTAGCCCTTTTGTGTCCTAAAAAATAAAATGACATTTACAATGTGATGCCAATATATATTAGACATATGGTTAATGTATAAGTAAAAATTATTTAATAACTATTTTTGAGGTATCATTATCTGTCTTAAAAGCAGAGAAATTTGAAGTTAGAAAATTGCTAATTTTGCTAAATTTTCAGTAAATTTTGGATTTTCTTTATAAATTAAGGTAAAATTTACCACTAACTTGTGCTTGCTTCGGCAGCACATATACTAAAATTGGAACGATACAGAGAAGATTAGCATGGCCCCTGCGCAAGGATGACACGCAAATTCGTGAAGCATTCCATATTTTTGTAGAGACGACCTAAATCCCCTGCAATTCACACAACATGCTCTTACAAAAACCACTTTCAAAACTTGGTCCTTGTTCAAACACTACTTTAGCCCCTCCCCTTCCCCTCTTATGTCTTTGGCAGATCTTCCAGATCTTTACCTTCCCAAATATCTGGACATAGGAGTGAGGACAGAAACGCTAAGTCATATTAAGGTCTCCTCCTTTACAGGATTAGAGAACATGGAAGACCCTTTAGACTCCGAACCCCTACACACTATATAAAAAGCTCATATTAGAACAGTGCTCGTCCCTCTCCTCAAACAATCTGATTCCAACAGAGACCTCACGCCAATCGAAAAACTAATAGCTCCCTCGCTCCCGCCGAAACATCTACTCTCATAGGTATATAATATCATCCAACAATACAAGCACCCACACGTCAGGGTCTACATATCCAAATGGAGCAAAGATTTAGACTCAACATGGTCTGAAGCTGAAGTGAAACAAATATACAAGCTCTCCCACGGCATTTCCAGATGTACCCGGCTTCAGGAAAACTCCTTCAAATTGATTACCAGATGGTACCTCACACCATCTAGACTTAAATTAATGAACTGCCTTAGTTCAGACTCCTTCTGGAAGTGCTCACAATCTAGAGGCACCTACTTCCACATGTGGTGGACCTGTCCAATACTACAGATGGAGGGATTGTCAGCCTGGGAATTAAGGTCACACACTAAATTTCAGTCTATATGGGCCGATTGGATTTTTATACCGGAAATCAGATTTCTACCTTAAAACAACTTCCGAAAATAACTCAAGTAGCTCACACCCTCCACCCTGCGATGCCTAATACCAACCCTTGTACCCCCCTTCCCCTCCCCTATTACTCATTACTAGTTTCAGCATATGTTTACCAAGCTGTTTATTCATTGTGGAGACCAATGCCCTTTAACTACATTTATTGTTATCTGCCGGCCGGGTTTTTTCTAATGGTATATTTGTTCTATACTTAACATAACTGAGCTTTAATCTGCTAGTCTCCACCAGACTGAATGTTATGTCTATTTACTGTATGTCCCAACGATAGATCATATTGTAATCTGTCTTCAGCTCTTTACCACTGTTTTGTAACATATATTTGAAAAATTCAATAAAAAGAAAATTGGAGAAAAAAAATAAAAAAAAATACCACTAACATGAATTATGATGTGTCATGAAAAAAAATTCTCAGAATCACTTGGATAAGTAAAAGCATTCCAAAGTTATTATCAGGAATGGGGGTCCGGTTAATGAGTTTCACTCCAGATTTATGACTGGAACTTTTTCAAAAAGTCGCATCTGAAAAGCCACTCCAATATGGTGGTGGTATAGAAGGTTGGAGTAATATAATGTTAGGTATAAAAATGAGCCTAATCTAAAAAATAACTTGTTTGAAGATGTTGTCACAAAGAATGCTAACGCAGAAGGTAACTTTCATTACTAACATGATAAATTCCCCCATGTACTGTATGTTCTATCGGCATACAGATATGATCCTTTTATGATTTAGCAAAAATAGAACTTTTTCAGGTTTTTCACTTCACTCAGAGCAAGCTGACAACTGATACCTTAGATTATCGGCTTAAAAGGTTTTTTTTTTACATTTTGATACTGATGACCTATCCTCAGCTGTTTTAAGAGGCTGCAGCGCTTGAGTGAGTGCTGCAGACTTTTCCTAGGCCAGTGACGTAACTTTCATCAGTCACGTGGCCTAGGCGCAGCTCAGTCTTATTCAAGTGAATGGGGCTGAATGGCAACACCAAGAACAGCTGCTATTTATCAGACAACTTTGTGACTGGTAAGCTGTGAGGAGGCCGCTCCAGATGATCAGTGGGGGTCTCAGATGTCTGATTTGTCCTGAGGATAGATCATCAATATCAGAATCTGGGAAAACCACTTTAACTTTCAGGGTAATAGATTTAGAAGCTACTGTGGGGCCCAACTTCTGTAGGGGAAGGGTATTTCCACTAAGACATATGGTGCAATTAGTGGAGTTGATCGAGCACAGTAGTGCTCGGGTGCTCGGGTCGAACACTAGGCGGTGCTCGACCGAGCACCCGAGTACAATGGAAGTGAATGGGAGAACCCGAGCACTAAACCAGGCACCCCCTGCTCTGAAGAGGGGAGGGTGTCTGGTTCATAGGAAAAGGTGAGAAAATGGTGGAAACACCACTGAAATGGTTTGGGAACAGCATGGGGAGGATGTCTGGATGCATCTTAGACTACAAAGTCGCTGCTGGGAACGATGTTGTCCGGGTATTACGCCACTTTTACGGAATGACATGAATACCCCCAAAACCGAAGATAACATTGATTTTAGAGGAAATATTGTTAGGAAACATATATTTACTTGTACATAAAGCACAAGTGCTGCCAAAAATTACAAGGAAGAGGCACTCCGATACAACCGGTATATCACATAAAGGAGGGCCTCATTCATATTGTGGTACAATTGTTCATGTCGTGGGACTACACTCATAAAGCATATGCACAAAGTGAAAGGGCTGCCAAAAATTACAAGAAACAGGCACTCCAATACACAGTGTTAGGAGAGTACACCTTTCAGAATCTAAGGCTAGCAATATTATTCTTTCAACGGAGGCTGTAATTTTCAACTGAGGGATACAGGGGTTAAGAAACGATTGGCCAGACTGTGTCCAATAGTGCAGGGTGTATCAACAATATCCCTCTCACTGCAAAAAAAAGTCTGTAGCAGCCTTAACCAGCAAAATATCTTACTGACTGACTCCAATGCTTTGCCATAAAGATTCTGGACCTTATTGTTTTTTTCCTTTATCTCCTTCTTCCTGGAGTACGGTAGAAACGGTGACGTCTTTCTCTCATTAGATAATCCTCAGAGAAGGTGATTCTCTGGATTTTTGGGCTGGCTGTGTGAGGAGTAAGAAAATGGAGCTTCCCCTTGATTCCTCCCTTAGCACACTACTCACTAGACTGAGCTGGAGGTGATTCATGCAGGGATATGCTGCTGTATTGCATAGCATTAAGACATTAAAAACATTAACTAGCATTGCATAACAAAACAATTTGCAGGTACCCAGGCCCAGGGTACTGCACCTGCATTATCTGTTCTCCGTAACATTACTTTTTGCATTGTTCGTGTACTGGGACATCACGTCTGCATTGTTCCTATACTGGGACATTATAAGTGTATTACTCCTCTCCTGGGACATCACTTGTGCACTACTCATGTACTGTACTGGGACATCATATCTGCATTGTTCCTGTCCTGGGACGTCACATGTGCACTACTCATGTACTGGGACATCACATGTGCATTATTCATGTACTGGCTCAACAAATATGCATTATCCCTGCATTTGACCTCATTATATGCTTTTTCATGTGCAGAGAGGTCACAGAATCCAAGGTGACCTTTTTTTGTGTGTGCTATTTCTGTGCCATAATATTATAGTGTAGCAAAAGGCAAACAGACTGTCCATGTACTACTTGTTTGGCTTTTACCCCTATTAATAAAGACGCAAACATTTTATATGGAAGCTGGACTTTACTTTTCTTTTCCATAATATCATAGTGTGCATAATAACTGTACTGTGACATCACTGTGTGCGTTATTCTGGTATTTTACCATCACAGCATGTATGATCCCTGTGCTTTTGGCAGACCAATATAATTAGTGTTTAGCAAATCGTAGTATCTGAAGTGGACTTCAATCTGAATTTCAGAAAAAAAATCGATTTGCCACAAAGCTGAGTTTCACAGCGCTACGTTTTAACGAATTTTCACTGAAATGGCAGTAAAAACAAAAAAAATACATACTCGCCTCATCTATTTGTTCGTGATGACCTGCCGTGGCTATCTTGATTGAAGATAAAGAGCAAAATCTTGCATGCCACGAGATGCCATGATCTGTGATGAACGCGGCATCTGAGGGGTCCAATGAGGGTGGGTGGGGATGGGGGGGTGCAATCGCAGTTTCCCTTCATTGAGCCTGCTACATACAAAGAAATGCGCTTCGTGACAAAGTAATTTGTCACTAAGCAAATTTCTTTATGAAATCTGGCGAAGCACCCGAATTGAATTACTTCGCTCATCACTAAATATAATCATAAGCTTTTCAGATTCTGAATATTCTGGCTAGAGTTGAGCGAACCTGCCTTTTAGCAAGTTCGAGTTCGGGGTTTAAGTGAATTACATAATGGATTCCATTCTCCCAGAATCCATTATGTAATTCAATGCTGGCATAATACAAGTGTATGGCTAGCCCCGAGGGTTTCGTTCTGCTGGCCATACACTTGTATTATAATGGCACGCAAAACCGAATGCCTCTAAAGGCATTCTATTTGGCATGCCGGCATTGAATTATGTTATGGAGTCCGTGAGAACGGAATCAATTATGTAATTCACTTAAAACCTATACCCGAACTCAAACCTGCCAAAAGGCAGGTTTGCTCAACTCTAATTCTGACCAGAATTATTCACCAAAATTGATGGTTTTGCCTCCCATGAAACCACTGCCATTTTTCTTGTCACTTTCAAAATTGAGTGCTGAGAAAATTCACAAAACCTGAACATCCTCATAATTGACCATTAACACCAGTATACTGACATAAACTGATTAATAAATGTGGACTATACTGGTCATCAAATGCTGGGATCACTGCCTGGAGAACATTATTTAAACAGTGTTCACTTTATAATACACTTTAAACTATTCAATTAGCATAGAGGTTCATTAAGGAATAAGATACATAACTCACTTCTAAAAGCCTTTATAACACAATGTCCACCAAATAGTGGCTCATCACCCATATGTGACTCCCCAGCTATTGGCAGCTCTGGATACTAGAGAAGGGAAAAATCCAGCAATGGTGAAGCGTTGTTTCAGGAGCTTTATTTGAAGATTCAGAACAGCCAAGTGCAGTGTACAGACTCCAAAAACAGTTTACGTGTTTCGGACACAGTCCTTAATAATAACTGAGAAAACTAAATATAACACCGAATAAAAGGAGTTTCAAAAAAGGGGGCATCACCCTCAAAGGGGAGAGGTCACTCCAATGCTAATTGGAACTCCTGTGAACAGACACAACAACCCACAGGTGATAGCAGATCAGAAGAGACCATACCAGCTACAGGGTAAAGCCCTGTTCACACACACACAACATAAAACAACATATACAGAATGGGATAAAAACAATGCATATCAAAAGTTTACCAGGAGAAATAGCTACATACATATAATATAAATATATTACAACAAGCATATACAAATGTCTCACTGGAAACCAAAAGTATACGCCAATGGATATTAATAATGGCACATTAATTCCTTGCGTAAGTTCAAGCCATTGGGGGATCTTGTGTCTAAACGAAAAATCCAATAAGCCTCTCTCCTAAGTACCATGTGCCTGATGTTTCCACCACGTGATGAAGGTCTAACGTGTTCAATGGCATATGCAGAAAACAACCTAGTTGATCTAGCATGTACGTCAATAAAATGCTTGGCTGCATTAGAGATGTTCAAATAAGTTCAAATAATTCTCAATGTAGCTCAGATGTTCCAGAATCCTGTTCTTAAATTTTCTTGTAGTACTTCCCACATAAAGCAGTCTACAATGAGTACATTAAATAACATAAACCACATTCTCCATGTTGCAATTAATTTTATTCAACCAGCTCATGCACTATGGACATGGATCGCTTTCAATCAATGGTGGAAAGAGATTTGCTGGAATTATTTAACTCTTCCAAAGATACTTCTCAATATTTTGAGAATATTCCATTGTCTTTTAAACAAGCATTGAAAGAGTTAATGGCTATGGATAATTGAACCATTAAGATGTCAGACAAAGGCAGTTCAGTAGTTGTTCTGAACAAACAGGATTAACTGTGATCAGGTTGCCAGTTTGCTGTCTGACACCACAACATATAGAAGATTGTCGGGCAATCCTATTGATATATTTTCCAGCCAGTATTTGTCCTTACTTACTGAGGGCAAAGGCAATCTGACTATTTAAAACCAGATCATCCAATTACCAAAACAAAAATAATTTTATTCTGAAACATGCTAAAATAGACTAAGTGGGTAGAAAAACGCCCTCAATATGTGATATTTAGTCTGATACCCTAATTACCAAGCACAACCAACGTGCCTTAGTAAAATAGGTGTTGCCTCGGAGCAACAATGTAGCAGGTTACTGGTACACTGTTGCAAACCAGTATTCCTGCCCCCCGAACAACACAAAGTTGCCTCTGTCGATGTGGCTTAGTATTGTAATAGCTAGTGTACGCTCATAGCTAATGTACGCTCAACGCGTTTCTGGGTATTAACACACCCTCATCAGGAGCCCATATGCTACTAGCATTTACTGCCAACTCACAAACATTCAGACAAACATAAAAAGAGCAGCACGCCAACCACCTCTATCTGTGGCGGCGCCTCCGGCACTAGTGCGGCCGTAGCATATGGGCTCCTGATGAGGGTGTGTTAATACCCAGAAACGCGTTGAGCGTACATTAGCTATGAGCGTACACTAGCTATTACAATACTAAGCCACATCGACAGAGGCAACTTTGTGTTGTTCGGGGCGCAGGAATACTGGTTTGCAACAGTGTACCAGTAACCAGTAACCTGCTACATTGTTGCTCCGAGGCAACACCTATTTTACTAAGGCACGTTGGTTGTGCTTGGTAATTAGGGTATCAGACTAAATAGGGAGTCTGCAACCTGCAATGATATTGTCCCCAGGTCACATTTTCCAACCTTGTGCCCTGAATTTAGCACACGTGTTTGTGCATCAGTATTAGTTATATGTGATTGGCTTATTTTATTTTCGCCAATATCACATATTGAGGGCGTTTTTCTACCCACTTAGTCTATTTTAGCATGTTTCAGAATAAAATTATTTTTGTTTTGATTTTTAGCGCCCTGTTATTCACTGTGATTTCTTTCAATATTATATAGGGACGCCTACCGAATATAATACTACACGTTATCAGATCATCCAATTACGCCAAATTTACATGCTCCACCAAAAACTCATAAAAATGAATTTCCTCCTCCCTTGCGACCGATAGTGTCCGGTATAGGTTTGCTAATGAAAAATTGAGTGAGTTTTTATGATATAGACTGGAGAGAGTCTTATGTCTGGCTTACCTGCGATGTAGTATCTTTGTATACTAGTATTCCTATCAGTGTGACAATTTTGGCATTGGAACATCATTTGAATTGCTATAGTGATTATACTTTAGAGCTGATACAATACATAGTGGCGGTCACCTTCTTTTTACTGACACATAATTATTTTCTTTTTGATAATTTTTTTATTTGCAAATCAGTGGCGTTTCGATGGGAACTAAATTTTCCCAATCTCTGGCCAATCTGGTCATGTATTTTTGGGAGGAGAAGTTTCTCTTTGGTTTAGGTAATCCATGCAGTGGTTGCATTCAATGGTATGGAAGATTCATCGACGATCTCCTGTTCATTTGGACAGGCGATGTGTCTTCCATACCTTCCTTTGTTGATTATATTAATAGTAATCCTTTTAATTTAAGGTTTACCTGCCATCATGATTTTTTTTCTGTTAATTTTTTTGGATGTCACACTTATTGGAATGCTGGGATCACCTATACAAACCAAAACCTACCACAAAGCTACAGCAGGTAATACGATTCTTAAACTGAATAGCCATCATCCAGTCCATACCATTAAAGCCATTCCAATAGGAGAAATGATACGAGCGCGACGTAATTGTAGTACATATGAGGCATTTGTATCTGAATGTGCGACCATTAGATCAAGGTTGTCGCACAGAGATTATCCTCACTGGATGTTAGATAGGGCTTACAGCATTGCTTCTCAAAAAAATAGACATGAGCTTTTGTTTACTAATGAAAATTTGGAGGTGAATGCGGTTTCCATGACCCGTGACCAACAACCGGATCGTGGATCCACATCCATTTCGGATGCAGCCCTGTATGAAACCAGGATGCATGAGGCACAGAGGTCATAAAACCAAATATAACAAAATATCAAAAAATAACATAAATAAAAATTCAACACAATCATCCCCCACATTGGTCTTAACTTTTAGTAGGCAGTTTCCAGCTATTAAAAATACTGTATTAAAGCATCTGCTTGTATGAGGATGAGAGTAGTTAACATCCTACAAAGTGAATGTAGAGTCATCCCTCGTCGAGCCTGCACCTTAGGCAATCTTTTATCACCCTCATTTTTTTCTTGGAAAAAACGCAATGTGAAAACGTGGCTTTATACTGAAGGTTTTTTTCGCTGCGGCTTGAACCCATGCAAGACATGCAGGTATGCTGTTCCCACTAAAGTGTTTCGCAATTCTTCCAGTACTGCCACATTCCCCGTGCGGCATTATGTTAATTGCAACACAGAGAATGTAGTTTATTTTATTGAATGTACTCATTGTAGACTGCTTTATGTGGGAAGTACTACAAGAAAATTTAAGAACAGGATTCTGGAACATCGGAACTACATTGAGAATTCAACGTATTTGAACATCTCTAATGCAGCCAATAGTGTTGAGCGAGCATGCTGGGCTGAACTCGCTTTTTGGCCGAGCATGCCTACGCTCGGGTCCGCTCGGTGTTCAGCCGAACACCGAGTGTACTCGAGCGCAATGCTCGAGTCTCTTCCCCACACTGTAATGTTGATTTGTATGCTAATGCGTACGCATTGTGCGCTAATGCATACAAATTCAGTTAATTAGGATACTTTTACGAGTGAAAGGAGTTAAAGAGGAGAAGTCGCGATTCTGACCTTTTTCTATTAACCAGACACCCTCCCCTCTTCCGAGCCTGGTTTAGTCCCATTGACTAACATTTGTCACGAGTGGGCTTGAGTCTGGTATCAGACGTTCTGCGTGGCTTTCAAAAGTGACATAATTTGACATGCTTTTCCCTTGGTTTGGTTGCTGTTTACCACACCTCTTCCCCTCAGCTGTTGTGGCTGTGGTAATTGTCTTTCCTCTATTTATTCCTTCTTCTCCCAGGATTCACTGCGGTTTATACTTTCTGCCTACTTTGTAGTGTGTGGTGTGGATCTCGGCTGAGATCCGGTTGCTGCGATATCAGCTTTAAGATAAGTGACATTTTCCCTTTTGTGGTTTTCCTTCTGGAGTCTCCTGTTCGTCCTTACTCTTGGAGGAACGGGTTGACTCTTTCCTGTGTCACTAGCTGCAGGGTTCTTTAGGATGAATTTATTATTAGGTTCCTGTGTATGAACTCTCCTACCACTAAGGCTTGTTCATACTGGTAGTCAGTCAGGGCCTAGTTTCAGGGTTCCCTGCAGGAGGTGATAGTTTCCCTGGTTTTGGTATTTTCCCTTCCCTTGTACGCTCGGTGTGGCTATTCCCTCCACACCAGAGAGTGACATTATAAACCGCCAAAACAAAAATTTATGTCATTTTTGTGCTGACATGGATGCTATTGCTGCACTTGCTGAAGGGCTGCAGGGACTCAGTTTGGAGGTGGCTGACATCCGCAACCATATTCAGAGACCATAGGCTGGTGGTTCTGGGGGTGCTGAGTGTCAGGCCTGTTTGGAGCCTAAGGTCCCCCTCCCGGATAGATTTTCTGGGGGACATGCAAATTGTATTTCAGACTGCGTCCACATTCTTCTGGTAATGAGGAGCAGAAGGTTGGTGTGGTCATCTCGCTGCTTAAAGGGGATGTGCAGTCATGGGCCTTTTCTCTGCCGACCGGATCGCAGTCTCTCCGGTCAGTAGATGAATTTTTCAAGACTTTAGGGATTATCTATGATGACCCGGATCGTATCTCCCTGGCTGAGACCCAGATACGTGACCTTTGTCAGGGTGAGCGGCCGGTTGAGATTTATTGCTCTGAGTTTCGGTGGTGGGCGACCAATACTGAATGGAACGATCCGGCTTTACGTAGCCAGTTCTGTCAAGGTTTATCTGAAAGGCTGAAGGACGCTTTGACCTTTCAGAAAACCCCTGTGTCTTTGGAAGCCGCTATGTCTCTTGCTGTGCGCATGGATAGGCGCCTGAGAGAGCCATCTAGGGGACCCCGCTTTCAGGACGTACTATCACATAGTGTACTGTCTTCCTATGACACTTTGGGTTAATATTCCCCTAGGTTGATGTCAGGAGATGAACCTATGCAATTAGGGGGAGCCACTCCTGTTTCCACTTGTAAACATTTTGGTAATAAAAAGGGCGTGTTTTTTTTTTGTGGTCAGAAAGGACACTTTATCGATGTATGTCCATGCTTTCAATCTCTAAAAGAGAGAAAAGAAAAGGGGGCGTTGAATTCTCATATCACTCTTGGTGGGGTGGGTAGGGAGACTGAAAATGTGCATTTGTCTTCATCCTGTAGTACTCGTTTTCTCCTGACTGCCGAGGTGGCGCTAGAGTCAAAGGCTGTGAAAATTGAGGTGTTTATTGACAGCGCGGCAGGGGTGAACTTGATTGATGCTCAGTTTGTCCGTATGCATGGATTGTCGCTGAGTTCTTTGGATAAGAGGATTTCTGTGTTTGCCATTGATTCTGCACCTCTATCTCAGAAGTGTTTGTCTCAGATGGTGCATGATATCAAATTAAGAGTGGGTGAATTTCATCAGGACTTATTTCATGTTTTGTGTTGGAAGGTCTTCCTGCTCCTGTGGTTCTGGGTTTAGCGTGGTTAAGCAAACATAATCCGTCCATTGACTGGCATACTAGACAAATTGTGGATTGGGGCGATTATTGTGTTTTTCTGCTTTAACCACTAAGACTCTTCCTTCTTTTATATCGGATTTCTCTGATGTATTTTCTGAAGGTGGATGTCAGGATTTACCCCCTCACCGGGAATACGATTGTCCTATCAATCTTATCCCTGGAGCAAAATTGCCCAAATCTAGGTTGTATAACCTTTCTGGACCTGCGAGAACGGCCATGAAGGAATATATTGCTGAGAGTTTGGCTAAAGGACATATTAGGCCTTCCAAATCTCCTGTGGCAGCAGGGTTCTTTTTTGTTAAGAAAAAGGACGGAACCCTTAGGCCATGTCTGGATTTCCGTGAACTCAATCGGATTACTGTCTGTGATCCATACCTCCTTCCTTTGATTCCTGACTTGTTTAACCAGATTGTGGATGCCAAGGTGTTCTCCAAGCTGGACTTAAGGGGGGCATATAATCTGGTCAGGATCAAAGAAGGGGGTGAATGGAAGACGGCCTTTAACACTCCTGAAGGCCACTTTGAGAACCTGGTCATGCCTTTTGGGTTTACCAATGCTCCTGCTGTCTTCCATCACTTTGATAATGACATTTTTCATCATCTTGTGGGGAGGTTTGTAGTCATGTATTTGGATGACATATTAATCTATTCTCCAGATATTGTGACACATCAGGATCACGTGAGGCAGGTGTTGCAAATCTTAAGAGATAACAAGTATGCAAAATTAGAGAAATGTGTTTTTGCGGTACATGAGGTGCAATTCTTAGGATACTGGCTTTCATCTTCAGGTTTTCGTATGGATGCAGAGAAAGTCTGTGCTGTTCTGAACTGGGACCGACCTGAAAATCTGAAGGCTCTTATGCGATTTTTGGGGTTCACCAACTATTACCAAAAATTTATTAAGAATAGAGATGAGCGAGTAGTGTTCGATCGAGCCGGTATTCGATCGAATACTACGCTATTCGGCATACTCGATTTCAATCGAGTATAACGGCGATGGCGCACTTAGAATTCGTTTCCCCTCCCACCTTCCCTGGCGCTCTTTTTCCACCAATCAACATGCAGGGGGGGTATGACAGGCACGCTGAGCACGCTGGCAGCGCGAAAACAGCGTCTACATGGATTGGCTGGAAAAACCATGTGACCTCGAATATTAAAAACTCAGCTCTTCCTGCTCGTACGCATATGCTGCGTGAACTTAGTCAGGGACAGAGGCTGGAGAAGGGACAGACAGGTTTTAGCAGTTGGACAGGCAGGAGCGTGATTAAAAGCCCTTATCAGGGCTACTATAGTGCACTACAGTGATAGCTTTACTACAAGATACACTTTACAGAGAACGGCTGCCGTATTCAGGGATAGCTGCTGGAGTAGGGACAGAGAGAGGCATTAGTGGTGTATTAGGTGCTCTGCTACATACCAAACTATATTTGGCACTACTGTTCAGCGTTCTTTTTGGCTGAAAAACCCTGTTATATAACTAGTGTGTATATGCACCATCTGATCTGGCAGTATACGGCTGTGAATTTTATTTTATTTTTTTAAATACAGTTTATTTGGCTCTAGTGTTCTGGGTTCTGTGTGCCTGCAATACCCTTTTTGTATACCAGGTGTAAATACCCACCGTCTGTACAGTTAGTACACGGCTGTGTACCTTGAAATATACAATATCTAGGCCTTTTAATTGGCCACTATACTGTGCGTTCTCTTGCTAAATTATTTCACATACCTGGTGTAAATACCCACCGTCTGTTCAGTTAGTACACGGCTGTGTACCTTGAAATATACAATATCTAGGCCTTTTAATTGGCCACTGTACTGTGCGTTCTCTTGCTAAATTATTTCACATACCTGGTGTAAATACCCACCGTCTGTTCAGTTAGTACACGGCTGTGTACCTTGAAATATACAATATCTAGGCCATTTAATTGGCCACTGTACTGTGCGTTCTCTTGCTAAATTATTTTAAAAACCTGGTGTAAATACCCACCGTCTGTTCAGTTAGTACACGGCAGTGTACCTTGAAATATACAGTATCTAGGCCTTTTAATTTGCCACTATACTGTGCGTTCTCTTGCTAAATTATTTTAAAAACCTGGTGTAAATACCCACCGTCTGAGCAGTTAGTACACGGCTGTGTACCTTGAAATATACAATATCTAGGCCTTTTAATTGGCCACTGTACTGTGCGTTCTCTTGCTAAATTATTTCACATACCTGGTGTAAATACCCACCGTCTGTTAAGTTAGTACACGGCTGTGTATCTTGAAATATACAATATCTAGGCCTTTTAATTGGCCACTGTACTGTGCGTTCTCTTGCTAAATTATTTCACATACCTGGTGTAAATACCCACCGTCTGTTCAGTTAGTACACGGCTGTGTACCTTGAAATATACAATATCTAGGCCTTTTAATTTGCCACTATACTGTGCGTTCTCTTGCTAAATTATTTTAAAAACCTGGTGTAAATACCCACCGTCTGAGCAGTTAGTACACGGCTGTGTACCTTGAAATATACAATATCTAGGCCTTTTAATTGGCCACTGTACTGTGCGTTCTCTTGCTAAATTATTTCACATACCTGGTGTAAATACCCACCGTCTGTTCAGTTAGTACACGGCTGTGTACCTTGAAATATACAATATCTAGGCCTTTTAATTGGCCACTGTACTGTGCGTTCTCTTGCTAAATTATTTCACATACCTGGTGTAAATACCCACCGTCTGTTCAGTTAGTACACGGCTGTGTACCTTGAAATATACAATATCTAGGCCATTTAATTGGCCACTGTACTGTGCGTTCTCTTGCTAAATTATTTCACATACCTGGTGTAAATACCCACCGTCTGTTCAGTTAGTACACGGCTGTGTACCTTGAAATATACAATATCTAGGCCATTTAATTGGCCACTGTACTGTGCGTTCTCTTGCTAAATTATTTCACATACCTGGTGTAAATACCCACCGTCTGTACAGTTAGTACACGGCTGTGTACCTTGAAATATACAATATCTAGGCCTTTTAATTGGCCACTGTACTGTGCGTTCTCTTGCTAAATTATTTCACATACCTGGTGTAAATACCCACCGTCTGTTCAGTTAGTACACGGCTGTGTACCTTGAAATATACAATATCTAGGCCTTTTAATTGGCCACTGTACTGTGCGTTCTCTTGCTAAATTATTTCACATACCTGGTGTAAATACCCACCGTCTGTTCAGTTAGTACACGGCTGTGTACCTTGAAATATACAATATCTAGGCCTTTTAATTGGCCACTGTACTGTGCGTTCTCTTGCTAAATTATTTCACATACCTGGTGTAAATACCCACCGTCTGTTCAGTTAGTACACGGCTGTGTACCTTGAAATATACAATATCTAGGCCTTTTAATTGGCCACTGTACTGTGCGTTCTCTTGCTAAATTATTTCACATACCTGGTGTAAATACCCACCGTCTGTACAGTTAGTACACGGCAGTGTACCTTGAAATATACAATATCTAGGCCTTTTAATTGGCCACTGTACTGTGCGTTCTCTTGCTAAATTATTTCACATACCTGGTGTAAATACCCACCGTCTGTACAGTTAGTACACGGCAGTGTACCTTGAAATATACAATATCTAGGCCTTTTAATTGGCCACTGTACTGTGCGTTCTCTTGCTAAATTATTTCACATACCTGGTGTAAATACCCACCGTCTGTTCAGTTAGTACACGGCTGTGTACCTTGAAATATACAATATCTAGGCCATTTAATTGGCCACTGTACTGTGCGTTCTCTTGCTAAATTATTTCACATACCTGGTGTAAATACCCACCGTCTGTACAGTTAGTACACGGCTGTGTACCTTGAAATATACAATATCTAGGCCTTTTAATTGGCCACTGTACTGTGCGTTCTCTTGCTAAATTATTTCACATACCTGGTGTAAATACCCACCATCTGTTCAGTTAGTACACGGCTGTGTACCTTGAAATATACAATATCTAGGCCTTTTAATTGGCCACTGTACTGTGCGTTCTCTTGCTAAATTATTTCACATACCTGGTGTAAATACCCACCGTCTGTTCAGTTAGTACACGGCTGTGTACCTTGAAATATACAATATCTAGGCCTTTTAATTGGCCACTGTACTGTGCGTTCTCTTGCTAAATTATTTCACATACCTGGTGTAAATACCCACCGTCTGTTCAGTTAGTACACGGCTGTGTACCTTGAAATATACAATATCTAGGCCTTTTAATTGGCCACTGTACTGTGCGTTCTCTTGCTAAATTATTTCACATACCTGGTGTAAATACCCACCGTCTGTTCAGTTAGTACACGGCTGTGTACCTTGAAATATACAATATCTAGGCCTTTTAATTGGCCACTGTACTGTGCGTTCTCTTGCTAAATTATTTCACATACCTGGTGTAAATACCCACCGTCTGTTCAGTTAGTACACGGCTGTGTACCTTGAAATATACAATATCTAGGCCATTTAATTGGCCACTGTACTGTGCGTTCTCTTGCTAAATTATTTCACATACCTGGTGTAAATACCCACCGTCTGTTCAGTTAGTACACGGCTGTGTACCTTGAAATATACAATATCTAGGCCTTTTAATTTGCCACTATGCTGTGCGTTCTCTTGCTAAATTATTTTAAAAACCTGGTGTAAATACCCACCGTCTGAGCAGTTAGTACACGGCTGTATACCTTGAAATATACAATATCTAGGCCATTTAATTGGCCACTGTACTGTGCGTTCTCTTGCTAAATTATTTCACATACCTGGTGTAAATACCCACCGTCTGTACAGTTAGTACACGGCAGTGTACCTTGAAATATACAATATCTAGGCCTTTTAATTTGCCACTATACTGTGCGTTCTCTTGCTAAATTATTTCACATACCTGGTGTAAATACCCACCGTCTGTTCAGTTAGTACACGGCTGTGTACCTTGAAATATACAATATCTAGGCCATTTAATTGGCCACTGTACTGTGCGTTCTCTTGCTAAATTATTTCACATACCTAATTATATACCCAAATATTGTATTTGCAACCAAAAAAAAATAAAATGCGGAGGGGGGCTAGCGGAATCGGACGTGGACGAGGACGGGGGCGCGGAAATGCTGTTGGTGGCCTTGTTGAAGCCAGTGGGGATACAATGCGTGCTGGTGAGGGTCAGCCAGGATCCCACTCATCCAGAATCCCTGCCTTTATGGGACAGTTAAGCAGGGGGCGAGTTACACCGCTGTTGAGGCCTGAGCAGGTTGAACAGGTGGTGCAATGGATAGCCGATAGCGCCTCCACACAGTTGTTCACCAGCCAGTCATCCACACAGTCTCACTCTGACCCTCCTTCCTCCACACCTGGCCAACAGAGTCATCCCACCCTTGACCCCTCCCAGGAGCTCTTTTCGGGTCCTTTTTCAGATGTGCCGGAAGAATCCCAGGAGCTAGCAGAGGAATTTGTTTGTAGTGATGCCCAAACACTTGAGTTTTCGCCATCTCCTGCTGATGTGGACCCTGAACCAGCATCTGTTATCATGAGCGATGATGATGATGAGACGCAGTTGCCATCAAGGGAGGCTGTTGGAATGTCCAGTGGGCAGGAGGAGGAGCAGAGTGAGGAAGAGGAGGTGGTGGATGACGAAATGACCGACCCCACTTGGCCAGGGGTGATGTCCAGCGGGGAAAGCAGTGGAGAGGTGGTGGTCTGCGCAGCACCGAAAAAGGCAGCAAGAGGCAGAGGGATGTCCAGAGGCAGAGGGATGTCCAGAGGCAGAGGGATGTCCAGAGGCAGAGGACAGTCCAGACAGAGTAGTGAGGCCACAGCCAGCACGGCCGAAGCTGTTCCCGGCAGCGGGCAGTCGCGCGAAGCTCCCCCATCGAGGCCTCGTACTTCTGTGGTGTGGAGATTTTTTAATGTTTGTGCGGATGACAAACTGAGCGCGGTTTGCACACTCTGCCACTCAAAACTGAGTAGGGGCTCTGAGAAGAGCAATCTGACCACCTCAGGCATGCGGCGTCACTTGGAAGTCAAGCACTGGGCTGAGTGGGAGAGAGCAAACGCAATACAACCTGCGCCCGGTCCTGCTGCCACTGCCTCTTCCCCTTTGTTGTGTGCTGCCACAGCGGTCCAGACCTCCAGCCAGGACACCTCCACATCTGCCTCTGCCTCGGCTACTTTGGGGCCTTCTCCTTCAGCCTCCCCTTCCCCCGCCTCTTCGCCTGCACCTTCACACTCCTCGTCCCATCAACTGTCCATCTCGCAGGCGTTCGACCGCAGGCGGAAGTACGCCTCGAGTCACCCCCAAGCCCAAGCCTTAAACTGCCACATCTCCAAACTGCTGGCCCTGGAGATGTTGCCGTTTAGGCTTGTGGAGACGCAGGCCTTCCGCGACCTGATGGCGGCTGCCGCACCTCGCTATTCCGTCCCTAGCCGCCACTACTTTTCCCGGAGTGCCGTCCCCGCCCTGCACCAGCACGTGTCGCGTAACATCAGGCGGGCCCTGAGGTACGCAGTCAGCGCAAAGGTCCACTTGACCACCGACTCGTGGACAAGCACTTGCGGCCAGGGACGCTACATCTCTTTGACGGCACACTGGGTGAATGTAGTGGAAGCGGGGACGGGGTCGCAAACAGAGACGGCCTACCTACCACCCCCGCCCAAGATTGCCAGCATGGGTTCTGATAAACCCCCCTCCTCCTCCTCCTCCTCCTCTGCCTTAACATCGCCCTCAGCCGCTAGCTGGAAGCGTTGCAGCACTGGCGCGGTGAGACGTCAGCAGGCGGTGCTTAAGCTCATCAGCTTGGGCGACAGGAAGCACAGCGCCCCAGAGGTGAGGGACGCCATATTGCAGCAGACGGAGATGTGGCTGTCGCCGCTGCAGCTAGGACCAGGCATGGTCGTGTGCGATAACGGCCGTAACCTGGTGGCGGCTCTGGAGCTTGCCGAACTCGATCACGTACCATGCCTGGCCCACGTTTTTAATCTGGTAGTCCAAAAATTTCTAAAGACTTACCCCAACCTGGCAGAGCTACTGGTGAAAGTGCGGCGCTTGTGCGCTCACTTTCGTAAGTCAACTGTAGCTGCTGCTAGCTTAAAAAAACTCCAGCAATGCCTCCATTTGCCTGAACATCGGCTGTTGTGCGACCTGCCGACTCGCTGGAATTCCACCTATTCCATGTTGGCCAGGGTGTGTGAGCAGCAGAGAGCATTGATGGAGTACCAGATTATGAATCCACGCGTGCCTCCAACTCAGCTCCCTTTGCCAACCACGAGTGGCCATGGATGGCAGACATATGCGATGTACTGCGTATCTTTGAGGAGTCCACCAAGAAGGTCAGCAGCGAGGACGCTATAGTGAGCGTAACCATCCCGCTCCTATGCGTCCTTAAAGAATCGCTCATCGCAATAAGGGAGAACGCATTGCACGCAGAGGAGACGGGGGTAGGAGGAGACGCAACGGAGCTACACAGTCAGACCACACTTTTGTCTGCTTCACGGTGGCAGTTGCAGGAGGAGGAGGATGAGGAGGAGGACGACGTGGAGGTGGCTGTGGAAGAGGAGGAGGATGCTGGCGGCGAGAGTAGCAGTCAGGCTGTGTGCGTCCCATTGGTTCAGCGCGGATGGGGCGGAGAGGAGGCGGAAGAGGAAGAGGAGGAAATGGCAAGTGATCCTTCTGGTGGGGGCAGTGAGGTCATGCCTATTCAGAGTCTGGCACACATGGCTGACTTCATGCTGGGCTGCTTTTCCCGGGACACACGTGTTGTCCGGATAGTGGAGAACAAACTATCCGGACAACACGTGTGTCCCTGCCCTGCTGCCAGCGTGCTATCAGAAAGGGTGTTCAGCGCAGCCGGGGGCATTATAACCGATAAGCGCAGCCGCCTGTCAACCGACAGTGCGGACAGGCTGACGCTAATCAAAATGAACAGCAAGTGGATTGACCCGGACTTTGCTTCTCCAACCGTGGAAAGCAGCCAAAAGTGAAGTGCCATCTGTATGAAGTGCCATTTCCTCCTCCACCTCCTCCTCCTCCTCCTTAACCGCCGTAGAATTGCTCCGTAAATAAGAAAAATTTATATATTTATGGCTCACCTCTTGGGCCTCCACAAAATGTTTAAGAGGTCTCACCTCTTGGGCCTCCATATAATTTTTAACAGGTCTCACCTCTTGGGCCTCCAGCTTGCTACCGAGGTCAAAATCACTGGCAGTTTTAACTCTAAGGTATAACACATATCCATTGCAGACATACTGTATCTTTATTAGCCCTTTTTAGATTTAGTATTGTGTCTCACTACTACTTTTCAGTTTTGAAAGTGGCTTGCAAGCTTCAAAAGTTAGAGACCTCTGATATAACAGATTTTAAAATGCTTGTTAGAGATCAAATAAGGGATGAAAGAAAGAATTAAGGAAATAAAGACATGAATGGGGCATAAAAAGATAACTAGGAGAGATATGGAAGGGATTGAAGCGAATGAAAGGGCACAGATGGTAATGGCACATGAAAGAAATACATAAAGAAGACAGGAAAATGTTACGGTGAAACAAGAGTGGGGAGGAAGGAACTGAGTGGAAAAAATAGACATGCAGGCTGCTGGTTTCCATGTGTGCTCCTTACTGGAACTGCAAAACTGACGTGACTGAACCATGGTTATGTTTGGCTAAAAAAGGATGTAGGATATAAAATGATGCTCAAGTGTAGTAAGAGATGGAATCTATGCAGGGAGGGAAATGTTTAATAACATATATATGAGAAAACATTGGATACAGAAGGAGAACTCAGAAACTTCCATACAGCAGCCTCTGTGGATGAACTGTGTACTCACTGTCCATAGAATAGTAGTGGTCAACTGGCAGGCCAGGGACACATGTGCCCTCAGATGCTCTGTTTGCTGTCCTTGCTCCTCTGTGTACAGTACACAACTCTATGTTGTACTGCAAAAATTACACATATTGAATACATTAAGTACAAAGAGTCATACATGAGCCATACCCAGCTGAAGAGAAGCACTGTGCTTCCTGTTTGCTTCTAAATGGTGGAGAACATGAGATATGGAAAGTGCTGAGAAGAGTCGTTCAGCTATTTTGCCATCTCCCTTAAACTATAATGGAGAGGGCCTCAAATGACAGTATATATGTAGTCATGTTTTTGCCACAAAATGGCAGACACAGAATGTAAAGTGTGGCCCTTGGCAAGAAGAATCTTAATGTGCTAGGTAAAAGGGGTTATCCAACCCCTGAAATGTCTCCCATATCCCAGGAAACCCTCACACACAATGTACTTACCTCGCTCCCTGGCACCCGCATAGTGCTCCCTGGCCCGCATGGTCGCTACTGCTTCTCCCCGTGAGCGGAGGAAAACATCAGGCGTCGGGGTGGTGGGCATCCAATAGCAAGCAGTGATGGGGACGAGCCTCCCTGCTCCCTGACATCGCTGGTGACAGTAGGGAGACTTGTCCCGATCCGCCCACAGGGAAAAGCAGCGGCAGCTGTGTAATCACAGTCTGCTGGCAAACAATGATTTGGTATAGGGACAAGTGATGGCATTAGTAATCACTCCTTCCTATACTGTGGAGGAGATCTCAGCATGTAGTAGAAGCTCTCTCCTCCACCACGAGCAGGTAATTTGCCAGGAAGGAATGCTTCCTTCCAGGGGGGTGGTAATTTAAAGTGGCCCTGGAAAAAAATACTAAAAGTGGCCCCATTTTGTAGTCAGGTCCAAATTGATGGAAGGCAGGGCTAGCAATACCATATTGTGGCACATTATACCAACCTAACAGAGCCAAATACCGCAAAACTTCCACTGGCTGGCCGCGAGGAGGACTCAGGTGGCCCCCTGGGCATCAGTCCACCAGAAATTTCCCTGTAAGGTATGTGGCCAATGCACCCCTGCTTCCTTCCCAACATAAGCCTGCAAAATCTGCATGTCTAATACAGACTTTACTTCCCGATTTAAGAAACAAAGGCCTTTGTGTGTTGACCTCTACCATTGACAATGGCCAATGACAATGGGTTTGTCACACATCAGCCTTGATCTTTCATGTGCCACTTAGGTCAAAGTCTGTATTATGGCACCAATGCTGAGACCACCTTCAGTTTTGAAGTGAACCATAGACAGATTTGGCTTGGTGTAATAGAACTGCAGTGAAATGTAGTATACTCACTAAGATAAGATGAGATAAATTATCACTCTACGAGTATCATTTCTACGAGAATATTAACTCAGATTCTTTGCTCTTTGATTCATTTTTAGAAAGAGGGACACATTTCTGATGAAGTACGAACATATTGGGGGTTATTAAGACCCTCTTTGCCAGAACCTGGTGTGAAAAAGTCATAGATTATGGGTTTGCAACCTTTTAAATGCCAGTATGCCTAAATTTAAGCAGAAGTGGTGTTTCTAAAATGCCTGTACCACTTTTGGAAATGGGTGTGCAGCATGGGGGGAATGTGGGTAGGACCATCGGCCCTGCCTCATTTATCATCATTTACTGCAGTTTTCTGTAGTGAGCTACAAACTCACATAGAATTCAATCTAATCTGAGGCATGGGATATCAAAAAGGACGTACAAATGCTCGTCTTGATAATGATCCCCACAATTTCTACAAGTAAATGTGTTTATTATTAACCGCTACATCATTTGTGACTGAGAGTATCCAGCAATAACTAAAATTGGAAGATCCTGCTGTTTCATCAACCACTACAAGAGTGAATCTCCCGCAGTGAGATTTGTAGGACACATTGTAATATTGGACTATTTACTGTGTTCTTGGTGAAATGATTATTGGCTATGCATTACTTTCTCAAATAAAAAAACATCATTTATTCTGACATAAAAGTTGTTTATAATGTACAAAGTTTTTGTTGAAACTGAATATTGTCTGTAATCTATCTATCTATCTATTTTACAGATGAGCGAAACCAGCTTGCAGTGAACCTGGTTCTTTACAAACTTTGCAAAATTGCATCCAGCATCTGAACCTGTTCTTTTTGGGCAAATCCAGTAAAATGGCGTGCAGCGCCATTTTACGGCACAAATTTGGCAGGAAAAAGCACTAGGGAGGAAGAAGAAGGATGCTCACATGACCTTGAGAGGAAGTGGGAAGGGTTGCTCTGATTGACTCACAGGCCGACAGTTGACCATGCTGCCTTCAGAAAGGAACAACATTATCATTGAGGAGAAGGAGGATGAGATTGTGGATTGGATGGCTCACTCCTCCTCTCAGTCACAGCAGGATTACATGGTGGTGACTTCTGAGCCTGACATCATGCTGTCGAGCCAGGAATCACAAGGTTCCTCCTGCTCCTCCTCCTTGCAGCCCCAGAGAAGGCTTTCAGTGGAGTCCTCTCTATCTTCACTTCCCCAGTGTTTAAAGTACATCAAGCAGGAAATATCCTTCTGGCTGTCACCCCGCCGACTACAACTGGGCAAGGTGGTCAGCAACAATGGGGGAAATAACACATGCTCCCTGCATGGTGCACGTCATCAACCTAGTACACTGGCTTGCACAAGGTGATGCAGCGGAATATGTATCTTAAAATAGAAGCTGACACATGCAGCAGGAGGTGACAAAGGAAGAACAGCTAATGCATCTTGCCGTAGCTGTTGGGATCCCCCAATAACAAACTCCCATGGAGGAGTAGGAGGAGGATGAAGTGCTGCCACTGGAGATGGAGTTGGAGGAGCAAAAGGAGGATTATGATTAAGGTGACACCTGCCATGGCACCCAATTATCTCAGTGGGGAGCTTGCATGATACCATGGTTTTAGACCTTGTCAATGCAAAATGGGGGAATATTTTTCTTCCATTGAATGTGAGGACAAGTTGTGTTGTTACCAGGAAACACTTTGTACTCAGCTTGCCGCAGCTTTCAGCGAGCAGACACCTGTTGCCAACATGTCTGAAAGGGAGGCGACTCTCTCTCCCCCGTCAGAGTAATCCCCCCTCCCGCCTCCTCTAGCAGCAGAAGCCACAGCAGCAGAAACAGCCAGTGGCCCAGCCTCCAGCGTCATCTCGTAGATTGTTTTGAACACTGCAGGGGACGTGGTGACTCAATAATGGACCAAGTTGTCGTCCAGTCCTGTCCGCCAGTTTCCAAAACATCACTTTTGTCAAAATACACCAAGCCTGGATTGGGGAGGATTTCACACTTCTCCAGTTGAGGACTATGAATAGATCTGGCCTCGCTGACGGTACCTCATCTTTCCATTGTTGCTGTCTGCTTGCCTGAAGTTCTGTTTACCATCATGTTGCCTACCTACCATCATGTTCTGCACGGCTATTGCTGCTGCCTCTTTCATGCCACTGCCACCATCATATCGCTGCTGCTTCCTGTGCCTGCCATTATCTTCCATAAGGCTGCTACTGCTTCTATCATGCTACTGCCAGCCTGCCAACATGTACCATATGGTTGCTGCTGCTACTCTTTGCTGCTAATCCCCTACTGCCACCACTATTAATGCTACACATCTGCCACCACTACCACTACCATCACTAATACCACTACTAGTACTATTACTACTACTACCCATAGACCCATACACAGCTGACCTAATGCCAAGCATGTTCCATGCTATGCTGCTTCTGCCGCCGCTACTGTTGTGGCCACATACCTTTTATTAACTTACCCTTTCCTCATCTCCACTGCGCTGCCGCTGCTCCTAATGAAAAGGGAGAATTTTTCATTCACGAGCCACTTTTTCTGACAATTAACACTCATGCATGTCGTATGGGTAGGCATTTTGACCCTGTCAAGACCCAAGTTTTGGATGCTTGGTCCTCCAACAAGGCACTTTTTGAAATAATTTTTTATCCCATAACACCATGAGAGTTTAAGCACCGTCTGCCCCTGATAAAGGACAACTTTTGGAAGCGTTGGAATATGAAAAAACATAACACATGTCGGCACCATGAAACGCGTGTATAGCTTTGTATGTCAGGGTCACTCAGACATCAGTTACTACAGCTGTCATTTTGTTCAAGAGCTTGGGGAGGAGGAAGGAAAAAGCAAAAATTCATTAAAAAATGAACGAAAAGAGATAACGTTTTTTCCTAAAATTTCCTAAAATTTTTCTTAAAAAGTCATAGGAGAAGAACCATAACTTTTTTGCTCTACAGAACTGTGAGGGCTTGATTTTTGCGGGACAACTGGTACTTTTCACTGGTATCATTTTGGGCTACATAACACTTTTTATAATAATCAACTAATAGAAGACAAATAATCCCTCAAGGATTTATTGACACTAGATAAGACAATGAATATATAAAAAAATCACATATAGTGAAACAAACGAAAAATATAAAATCATACAAACATATTGGAAACCCCTATATATCCCAATAGTAGAATCCTATAAGTAATAATGCACAATTTCTTATTTCCCCGATTAAATAGTCTTATGTTATTATTTATATGTGAATAATGGTGCACCAATGTTAGGGAATAGTAGTGTCCTATTGTTGCATTTGTTTTTTGTATGTTAATACTTATAGGTATTGGTCCCTGTAAGAAGTGCCCTAAAATGTGTCTGCAATCTGTTCCTGCAAAGGAGAATGTACTTCTTTTGCTCACTTTGACCAGATATATCACCACAGCGGAACTTGCCAGTAGTTGAACAGCATACAATTAACCAGAGCTCTAATATACTGCTAATCTTGTGTGGCTGTGATGCTCTCGAAGTCTCGATGCTCCAGCATGCGCTTTTTATTTGTTTTTGGGTAGCGAATAAGTTTTTAAAAAAGTAATTCTAGCATTATGTTTTTACAGTGTTCACCATACAGGTTAAATTACATGATAATTGTGTAGGACGGGTCAATATGGATACGGCGATACCAAATATAAGGAGGGGATTTATTTTTTTTTAGCATTTTTTTCTGACGCAAAGCTTTTTTTGTTTCGGAGAAAAGTGTATTTTTTAACTTGGATTTTTTAAATATTTTATAAAACTTTTTTTTTATTATTTACTAGTCCCACAAGGGGACTAATAGATGACCCTTTGAACGCCTCTATAACACATTGCTTTGCTTATGTAATGGAACGCATTCATCTGTACTGACATCCACCAGCAGACTGAGCTAGAGATTCACAGACTGCTACAAATACTCTGAAAGCAGACCTGGGCCTTCATTAGGCCTAGGCTGCTATTTCAAGACATCAGCATCCCATGATCTCATTTGTAGGGTGCCAATGAGAGACAGAGAGGGTCTGCTCTCTTTGTAACCACTTACATGCATTAGTTGCTATTGACTGTGGCATCTAAGGTATTAAACAGCCCAAATCAGCACTCCTGCTGGTCCAGGATGTTAGAGCAGAGGCGAGGCTTTCATGTGTATGGAAGACCCATGCAGCGCTTAGACTGGGCTGTCTTAAAAAGGTGGTAGCCCAGCATAAGGCCCGCTTCGAGTAGCAGCACAAGCACAGAGTCTCTGCTTCTAATACCACTGCATCTAGGTACAGGCGCATGAACAGTCACTGCTCCGAAAGCAGAAGCAGAGCCTCTATGCATGCGCCGCTACTCAAAGCAGCATTGCAGAAGTGAGATTGCCAGGGCTGGATGAGATGTCAAGTGCCATGAGATTCTTCTTCACCTTCGGGGACAGCCCCTCACAGATGAAGAACTCCTGTTGATGATATAAATTAACTCATACCTAGATTCAAGTTATAGAGCAATTATTGTGTACACCATAATTTGCGACTTTTTATGAGACTTCTGTGGCACAAACCCTTGATAAATCTCCCCCATTTTTTAGGTTTTTCCAGCTGACGTGGTAGCACACAATTTTTTTTCTGTATATCTTTGTAAAGAAAAAAACATTATATTGCTTGTAAGAGAGAAGATTGTTGTTTCTAATCCTATTTACTAACAATAGTAAATACCCGTTAAAAATAATTTCTATAACACAAGCTAATCCCTGATTACTGTCTGAATAAACAGTGTGTAATCTGAGAAGAATGCAATGTCTTATATACAGAGCCCTTTGCAAACATCAGTAAGTTAGTAACATTCAGCATGCACATCGTATGCCTAAATGCCCAGGTTCAGATCTTCATGTATATGGTATTCACATTTTACCTGGAATGAATAATCTACCTTTTGATGAAAAGGGTTACGTGTTTCATAGTGTATTTGACTACATTTTCTATGATCTCTCTACACTCTAGGTTCTCAACCTGCAGTTCCCCAGGGGATATATAACATGTCTCATTGGGATATTTGCGCTGCCCTAATGCTGGGCTTGGGGGTATATCACTTTAATTTATTTGAGGGGATTACAAACACCGAGTAACACTTGTCTATACCAACTACAATTTAGTCTGCCACTAGTAAGGCATAAAATGTAGTAAAATCTCTAATTTACAGCAAAGCCACCCAAAAAGATGGAAGAAGTTGACTGCAAATTGAAAACCTTACACCTGATGGTTAAAAGAGGCATGCACTGCAGGTATTAAATGACTAAATAGGAGGACAGCCAGAAACAAGCGAAGGTCAGACAGGTCTTCTGGAGGTAAGGTTACAGAATCATTAAGCAGATGAATAATCTTGAACTTGCATAGTCTGTGTCACAAAGTAGGTGGCAAGGTGAAAGAGTAAGATAATATACAGAAAAAGTAGATGTTTAACATGGGAAGTAAGCTGTTTTCTCATTTCATAATGTATATTAAATTGATGCCCTATGTTAATTGGCATTCTGAGTCATTACTGCTATTTCGAAACAAGAGACATAAAGACATCATGCAACGTAGATACATCTCTAGAAAATGAGGTTAATAGCAAACGCTACTTAAAACCATTATATAGGAAATCCAAAAACAATGGAAACAAAACTTTTAATGACCATTTCCATGGTTAGTTTCCCAAAAGAAAGCAACACTTGATGTGTACTACAAACTACCAAAACATGCTGATGTGAAGCCTGCCTGACCCTGTCAATCAACATGATGAAGGCGCGACTAGAGGATGGAGAACAGAGCCTCTAGGAGTAGGGGCAACACCCCCATAGCTCCTAGAGGCTCATTTGCATGAAATAAAAGTAAATTTTTCACAAAACCGGAGGCACATAGAAAGAGGGGACACAGACTGTTAGCTTCAGCTGACATTAGCACATGTTTAAAGTCAGCCAGTTTAATAACCATGTTCCAGATGACAGAAGCCCTTTAAAAAAATAAAAATAAAAATTAAGTTTATACTAAACTGAATTGTGAATTGTTTTTTTCTAAAAAAAAAAAAAAAAAGTAAGTCCTGAAAAATCCCTTTAGGCTAGGGCTACACCTAGATGTTGCTGGTGCCTAGGACTGTCCTGGTTTCTATGGCAATTAGATATACCTGCCACTTTTCTATAGGGCACTGTAGATATGCCGGTCTATGGCCTTCCATAGAGAAAGTCCACCTTCCAAGATTTCCAATCATCAATTACTGACCTAACCCTGCTGTAACTGATAGCGGACAAATGAAGGTTATAACACACCTAAAATGAAAGAGAGAATGAAAACACAAGTCGAACAGAACCCTGAGTGCTTCCGTGTTTTTTCTGTTCTTGCCTCCGCACCGCACTACTTTTTTCTGTGCGGACTGTTGATTCGGACCGTGGTACCTTTCCAGCAAATGGGTCCTACGTCGGCATATGGTGGCCCAATAGTCGTGCCAGCGCACAAATTGCGGTCCACAGCACGGGCACAGGACAAACACGGCCTTGTGCATGAGGCCTAAGTCATAGATCAAATCAAGATACACTAACCACAGGGGAGAGCAAATTAATTAACAATTGGCCCATCCAACCTGGAGGCAATCATTGTCTATTTTAAAAGTGCCTTTAAATAGCCAGTTATAATTAACGGGGTTGTCCCACGAAAAATATTCTACAGTTTTCAAACCAGCACCTGGATCTGAATACTTTTGTAATTGCACATAATTAAAAATTTTGTATAGCCACTGAAATCTATCTGTATAGTGGCACCTGCTGTTTGTTCTTTTTTTCTTATTTCTTTGACCTGCTCACCCAGAAGGCTGCACATGCTCAGTTTTATCCTTCAACTACCTCCTGAGCTGTGATAGGGAGAGCATGGACACGCCCCCTTAGCTGCAACAGAAAATACATTCCCCTTGAGCTGTCAGCTTGATATGAATCTAGAAGAGCAATGAATGTGGAGATCTCTGGATCCATGTGAGGTACATGGCTGGTTCTAACTTTGTTAGAAAGATATGGTCATGTAATATACAATGTCTGATTTTCATTCATAACCCCTTTAATTAAATCACTCACCATTAATCAGAGGATATCCTAAGAGGACAGGTATCCCGCATTTTAGTGATAGTGCCCCTTTAAGTCTAAATGCATTTCATTTTTGTGTTTTTTTATATACAATCTTTTGCTATGCTGTGTTTAATAAGCATGCTCTTATATATCAGGGTCACATTTATAATGGCTTTCACAAAAAGCTTGGCTGAACCTTTAGCCTGAGCTTCTGTCCACATTAAATACCTAATCCTGTTACACTACAATTACTTTGAATTTATAAAAAAAAAAAAAAAATGATCATAGCTGGAGCTGTAAATGCTAATGAGATTCCAAAGCAATAAAGAAATGTGCATTTTGAGGGTGTTCCTGGATCCTGTATAATTGCATTATATTATACCAAGTGAACAGTGAGCCACCGTTTCATAAGATGCATTTTTTTCTCTGCTCTTTTTGCAACAATAACCATGAACCTGAGACAATTGTGTTCTTTGACACTGAGGGAAGCCGAGAATTTGCCTCTTTCTTCCTTTTGACAAACGAAAACAATAGAGGACAGCACATAACAAGGAGCTAATTAGAACATTGGAGATGTGCACCAATTAGCAAATGGTTGTGAAAGAGCGAAGAAAAGGTAGAGATACATATTGGTGTTATTAGTCTAAGGAGTGATATTACTTTCAGCATGCAAGGCTTCACCAGGCTGTCATTAGCAGTCTCTATGTAGATGTGCATTGAAAAATTTCCCAATCATATTCAAGACCTCAAAACGTTTCTGCTGTCAATGGAAAATGGGATGAAAAGAATTGTGTGCAGGGGAGTAGCTTGAGACATTATGTACTAAAGGCCATTATTACAAGCTCTTTGCATTTAACCACTTTTCTGCTGGATGTTTTATACCGTGAATTTGCAACATATTTGATATCGTCTACAGGTACAAATGCAATGCATGCCATTGTACGGGACTGGAATTGCACTTGTTCCGGAATATTGTAAATTCTTGTACTTTTTTCCGACACTAACAACATTAATGTAATTGTAGGAAAAAGGCAGCATGACTTTCATCGTTGGTGGTAAATATACCCTATTATGTTTTTAACACCCCTCACATACTTAATATTGTCACCCCTGTCGTTATTTTTGTAGCACTTAACCAGCAATTTACATATACTAAAAATATGCCTCCTATAGCCATTAACCTTCTGCTAGTCACCGAGGTACATATACATCGATCAGCTTTAACATTAAAACGACAGGTGAAATGAATACCAATAACACCTGTCAAAGGGTAGAATATATTAATTGACAAAAAAAAAATTACCCACACAGTTAGAAATGTTGGATTGCTACAAAACTCAGCATGTAGTTATGTCTCAGGCAGATGTGTAAATGCTTACAGGTGTGGTTTGATTAGAAACTGGGCCTTTCCACATGAAGGTGTAAAACTTCTGTCCCTGCTGTATAAAAAAGCTCACAGAGGCTACTTTTGAGTAGTGTACCTCTTGGTGAGAGATCACTGACTGCTAGAAGTGCCTCTACGATGCACTCAAACACATTTTGCCCAATTGACCTATTTTGAGCCTGAGATAAGCAGGATGGCCGTTTTAACAAAATGTCCAGTATCTAGGCCGTTCTGACCTAGATGTTAAGGGGTGTTGGGAGCAGTAGATACATGAGGGCACACACACAACTAACAAGCTCCGGATGACCTAAACAAACCACCAGTATAGAGGATTGTTTGATCCACTGACAAGCACAAGCAGTTCCCACAGTTTTGTTTTCCACCATCCAGACACAGGTGGTATCTTCTTTACAACTCCTGTCTCTGTCTGGACCATCTCCAGGCTCTTAGCAGAAGGAAATTTGGTGACATGGCACTCATTATGTTTCCTGACATTTATTGGCCAGCCACTGTTGCCTTTGTTTGAAGTGGTGTCATAAATGAGGATCCTGGACTGCTACGGACTGGAACCGTATTGTAGCAACGAATCCAGGTTTTATTTGGGATCTCATGATAAGTGCTTTAATCCTGCCTTTGCTGTGCACCACATAATCTGGTAGGGCCATTTTATATGACATTTTACCTGACACTGAATCTCACCAAAACTAGTGTCAAATAAAACTGGTTTAGTTGCCCATAGCAACCAATCAGTTTGCCGCAGTGCCCATACTGACCCTGTGCACCGCTGGATGTGCCTACAATAGTGACATGAGCATCAGGACTGGACCATGGAGCAAAGGAAGAAGGTATCCTATGTGTTTTCTTTTAAATCATATAGGAGACCAGATGTACATGTGCCTCTTACATGGGGAAGAAATGTCACCCAGATGCCTAGACATTCTGATTAATCTGGGCAATATTATGCTGAGTAACCTATATACCAGTGCCTATTGTAATGTTTAGGTCTACTGAAAACCAAATATGTGCACATATGAAGCACTGGGGTTCTAGGTTCATTTGTATATTCTCCCCATGTTTTTGTGGGTTTCCTCCGGGTACTCTGGTTTTCATCACACACTCCAAAGACATACCGCTTAGTGAGCTTAGTGCTTAGTGACCGTGAGCTCCATTTGGGACAGCAAGTGATGATAATATCTATTAAGCACTCCAGAATATGTCATTAGTACTGTATATAGGTGAGTAAAATAAATAAATACTTGTGGTATCTTCTATGTTGACGGCGAGGTTCTGTTTTTGAGTTAGGAGAAGGTCCCACAAGTGAGACTTACACGAAGTCATGGGATTCAGCCAGTTCCCTCCAGTTCTCCAGATCTAGTTGTTAAAATTACAACTGGATCGGAGAACCGTGTTACCGGTTACAGAGTTCTGACCAGGCGCTCTGGCGGCGGCAGCTGGAGATGTTCACTTCCATTGCTTTGCGCGCTCCTGATAGTTTAGCTCCTTAGTTGGGTGGTATGTGTGTGTAGTGTATATATTGTGTATCTATGTATGTGTACCATGAATATGGTGTATTTATGTGTGTGGCATATATATTGTATGTATATATAAATATGTGTCGTGAAGCCACGTGTCTGCAGTTGAGTAGGGAACCTGTTGTTAAAAATTTGAATTCCATCCTTGCCTACACCTATCTGACATCTACATAGTCAAATCACATTATTATAACCACTAGCTAATATCCAAAGTAACTGCCATATACAGCACGGACAGCAGCTACACAGGATGGAAGTAAGTGAATAAGGCCCTGGTATAATAGGTTGTCATAAGTACCTAGAGCCATGCTGACTGCAGTGCATCCCAGAACTGCTGGAGGGTGCATGGGGGAGGATCCGTAGAGCGAACACGACGATTGAGATGGTCCCACAGATGCTCAATTTGGTTCAAGTCTTGGGAATTGGGTGCTAGGGTAGTACTTGGAAGTCTTAGTCATGCTTTTCTAACCAGTGTCTGACATTTCTAGCTATGTGACATGTTACATTGTCTTGCTGGAAAATCCCATGCACCTCAGGGAAGACAATAGGCATTTATGGGTGTATGTGCTCTGCAGGGATGTATTCACACACATCAGTTGAGTGTGCTTTCCGTGGGTGGATAGGCCATAGACCCTACAGGTGAATTTCCTGGTGGGCCAATGCCCAGGAGGCCATTTAATACCTCTTCTTGGCCATCAGCAGGGTACATACAGATCTGGTGCTCTTAGCATTAATTAATGTAGGAGCATCAGACACTTATGCACCTGGCCAATGGCCGAAGGTTCCCTACTGAATTGAATTATATTGCTATCCTCAGGATGATGATACAACTTCATACTGCGGCATTATTTGCTGCACAGTGTAGTATTTGGTTTCCCAGAGGCAGTATTTAGTGCTGAACTGTGGTATCTGGTTCTGCTAGGGCTGTATATTGTGCTGCACTGTGGCATTTATTTTTGCTGAGGCAGTATATGGTGTAGCACTGTGGTTCTTGGTTTTGTTAGGGTGGTATTTTGTCCTGCACTCCTTTTTTCCAGGGCCACTTTTCGTTCCCAGTCCGCCCCTGGTGCCTTCCACATGGCAATGAGCTGCTTCATTCTAACACATCGGTCCACCCTCATGCACCTTTGTAGACAATGTTCACCTCTCACATCAGTGGCACGTGGTGCTCTGTAGTTTCCTACTCGCTTATTCACAATGGTGCCATTTGTCCACTCACAATACACTTTTACCACAGCAGCACAAGAACAGTTCACAAACTTGCTCCCGAAATCAAAAGTAGGAAGTGGTCATAATAATGTGACTCAACTGTGTATGGCATGTCCTATCAATATGACAAAAAAGTACAGTTGGGACAATACCTTTAATGCAATTTCTTATGGTTAAAAATACAAAACTAACTTTGCACTTTCTACATTAGTCATATGATCAGTCAATCTTACTGAATGAAGAGATTGCTATTCCTGTTCAGTTATCAAATTTTTGACCCTATTCTCGGATACAGAGAGCAATAGCTGCCCAGGTCTCCTACCACCCAAAATCTAGATCATCCCTCAAAAACTTACATAATAATCTCTTTTAACATCCTAGAACAGTTACACATTGTGAAGAAATGTCATTTATGGATATCCTTGGTTTATACACCTCTAAGGAAAGTTAAGTTACATATGTTCAAGGTGATATAAATACTCTGCCCTCATGAAGAACAGGGGTCACAAATGTCCTCCTCTGTAGACACCTGGTATTTTGAATTCTTCATAGCTTGTTGATAATTTCTTTCTGAGAATGCCCCATAGGACACTAAATCCCTTAGTGCTCACACTGTCTCTATTCAGAGGTCAGACTAATGTAAAAAGCAGATCACCACGCGAGATGAATTTCTGTGTGAAGGTAATGTAATTATTCTCAAGGATTTATAATGAATGAACCATACCATTCTTTCAAGCTTTTCTGAGGGTCTATATTATCTTTTTCACTTGGTTAAATACACATTATTTGCAAAGCTGTAAATAACTCAGTTCTTTCCACAGAACTTTTAACACAGTGAGCATATTTTATTAGAGCAGAATGTATAACATATAGTGATATTATTACAAGGGAAGAATACCCATGAATTCTATGAAAGATTCAACACATAGGGGGGGATTTATCAAACTGGTGTAAAGTACAACTGGCTTAGTTGCCCATAGCAACCAATCAGATTTCACCTTTCATTTTTCACATCTCCTTTGGAACATGAAAGGTGGAACCTGATTGGTTGCTATGGGCAACTAAGCCAGTTCTACTTTACACAAGTTTGATAAATCTCTCCCATAGACTGCTAAATATCAGACTAAATGTAGGACAAGAGTATGAGTCATTGAGGAATCAACATTATACTGAATGCCTACCTGTTAACAACATTTCATTTTCAGATCTAACAATCTGTACCGATTAATGTTTTGCAAATTATCTTTATAGCGGTTCAGAGTTTTTTGTTTTTTTTTGTCAAAGAGACCTTCAATTAACTTTCATAGAAGTCAATAATACAATAAAATAAATATGGTCCAAATCAAAAGTGCTCCAATTGCCCTGAAAAAAATTAATAAAGTCAAAGTGACAGTGACATATATAGCTGTGGGTAAACGGAAGGTAGTTAGTGTTAACAAACAGCCTATTTATTAATACCCTGCACTGTCAGATGTTTTAAAGGGATTCTGTCACCAGGTTTTGGCCTATAAAGTTATTCACACTACCGGATAGGGCTCATTGCGGTCAATGTAAAAAAGTTATTCTTATTGATCCTAGAGATGTATTTGATGTTAAAAAATCATTTTTAGTGATATGCAAATTACTCACATAAGGAGCCCAAAGGGATGTCCCCAGCGCTGTTGGAGCCCGGCCACGCCGCAACTGTTGGAGCCCAGCACCGCCCACCTACTTATTATTCACTGCAAATCTTCTTGCAGCCCTCCTCTGGCACCAGCGTAATCCGCGCATGCGCAGTACCTCAAGCAGTCTGCGCCCGTGCGGTCTACTGGCATCGGCCTCAAGGATATTAGTGCGCATGCGCCAGCTCTCTGCGCACTTCGCTTTGCAAGAAGATTTGCAGTGAATAATAAGTAGGTGGGCGGTGCTGGGCTCCAACAGTTGCGGTGTGGCCGGGCTCCAACGGCGCTGGGGACATCCCCTTGGGCTCCTTATGTGAGTAATTTGCATATCACTAAAAACGATTTTTTAACATCAAATACATCTCTAGGATCAATGAGAATAACTTTTTTACATTGACCGCAATGAGCCCTATCCGGTAGTGTGAATAACTTTATAGGCCAAAACCTGGTGACAGAATCCCTTTAAATTAAAAAAAAAACTGTAAAAATTATCTCAATGGGGGATACCTTTTTTCTGTCTTCTGACCTATAAAATAGCGATCACCATTTTGTGTGATTCGTGCAGAATGAATCTAAAAAAAATTGGTTAGTTTAAAACAGAAGTTTTTGGGAAATTCGTAAGGAATTTGATTAATTTAGAATTGATTCACTCATCTCTAATGGCTGGATAAAAGAGGTTGGATTTATTTTAACCATATGTATGCATGCACGTAAGGCCTACATACATGATGTTAATTTCATTTTCCTTAGGGTGCATTCACGCGAACATAAATATTTTGCGGCTCACCAAACGTGAATCTGCAAAAAAATACGGATAATGTCCGTGTTGCATCTGTTTTATTTTGCAGATCCATTGTAACAATGCCTATCCTTGTCTGCAAAACAGAAGGACGTGTTCTATATTTTTTGCGGGACTATGGAATGGACATACGGATACGGACAGCACACGGCATGCAGTCCACATTTTTTGCAGACCCATTGAAATGAATGAATCCACATCCTATCCGCAAAAAATGTGGATTTGGGAGTTACACATATTTATTAGACATACGTTACAGATTTGCATTTATGTTTGGTTTAACCTTTTCAAATCTTGGTTAAGGGAAAAAAAAAACTGTACCTGGCCGCCACCAAGAATAACCAAAAGCTTTGATCACACAAAGTGACAATTAGGCCCCTTTCACACGAGCGGGAGACTTGGACGTCTCCCGCAACGTGTGCAGTGTACTGAACTGCCAGCACTGAACGGGGGTTACATAGCATATAATGCTATGTAACCGCTGTTCAGTGCCGGGAGGTCAGTACACAGCACATGTTGCAGGAGACGTCCGAGTCTCCCGCTCGTGTGAAAGGGGCCTTAAGGTTTTGTGCTGCATTACTTTTGGGGTGCTGCATTTATTTTGCATATACAGTGTCTTGCGAAAGTATTCAGCCCCCTGGAACTTTTCAACCTTTTGCCACATTTCAGGCTTCAAACAAAAAGATATAACATTTAAAATTTTTGATGAAGAATCAACAACAAGTGGGTCAGAATTGTGAAGTGGAACAAAATTTATTGGATCATTTAAACTTTTTTTGTAATAATAAAACTGAAAGGTGGGGCGTGCGAAATTATTCGGCCCATTTACTTTCAGTTCAGAAAACTCACTCCAGAAGTTCATTGAGGATCTCTGAATGATCCAATGTTGTCCTAAATGACTGATGAAGATAAATAGAATCCAACTGTGTGTAATCAAGTCTCCGTATAAATGCACCTGCTCTGTGATAGTCTCAAGGTTTTGTTTAAAGCACAGAGAGCATCATGAAGACCAAGAAACACACCAGGCAGGTCCGTGATACTGTTGTGGAGAAGTTTAAAGCCGGATTTGGATACCAAAAGATTTCCCAAGCTTTAAACATCCCAAGGAGCACTGTGCAAGCGATCATATTGAAATGGAAGGAGTATCAGACCACTGCAAATCTACCAAGACCCGGCCGTCCCTCTAAACTTTCATCTCAAACAAGGAGAAGACTGATCAGAGATGCAGCCAAGAGGCCCATGATCACTCTGGATGAACTACAAAGATCTACAGCTGAGGTGGGAGAGTCTATCCATAGGACAACAATCAGCTGAACACTTCACAAATCTGGCCTTTAAGGAAGAGTGGCAAGAAAAAAGGCATTTCTCAAAGATATCCATAAAAAGTCTTGTTTACAGTTTTCCACAAGCCACCTGGGAGACACACCAAACATGTGGAAGAAGGTGTTCTGGTCAGATGAAACCAAAATCCAACTTTTTGGAAATAATGCAAAACGATATGTTTGGCGTAAAAGCAACACAGCTCATCACCCTGAACACACCATCCCCACTGTCAAACATGGTGGTGGCAGCATCATGGTTAGGGCCTGCTTTTCATCAGCAGGGACAGGGAAGATGGTTAAAATTGATGGGAAGATGGATGGAGCCAAATACAGGACCATTCTGGATGAAAACCTGTTGGAGTCTGCAAAATAGAGAGAGAGACATACCCCAAGCGACTTGCAGCTGTAATGGCAGCAAAAGGTGGCGCAACAAAGTATTAATGCAAGGGGGCCGAATAATTTTGCACGCCCCACTTTTCAGTTTTATTATTACAAAAAAAGTTTAAATGATCCAATAAATTTCGTTCCACTTCACAATTCTGACCCACTTGTTGTTGATTCTTCACCAAAAATTTAAAATGTTATATGTTTTTGTTTGAAGCCTGAAATGTGGCAAAAGGTTGAAAAGTTCCAGGGGGCCGAATACTTTCGTAAGGCACTGTATGTATATCTATATATTGTATTTTATATATCTACTCACAAAATATTAATAGAAATCAAATCATAATCTTCATACCTGCTGTCTATTTATATACTGATGTATCAAAGTGTACGAGGTTATCAATGTTTTAGGTGGCATGAGACCTTATATGACCTTCCCAATTCTGTGGTAGATTTGTCTGTTATCCACATAACTGTGAACTTATGAAAAGGTCATCTCAGGACAGATTGTAAGGAGAAGGGTTTATAGGAGATATCATTGGTGTTTTTCCAGTCACTGGGATGTCCTCGCTGTAATGATCCCTCTATAGCATATATTTATAACCCCTTTCTATAGAGGTTCTTCATTCTGCTACATATAGTATGGCTTCTTACTGGCTGTAGATATGCACTCACTGTAATCTTTCGGTGACCCTGAACCAAAATTTTTCCAATTGCCCTGAAAGTTAGTATATAATCCCCAGTAGCCTGCTATGACTTGTTAGCTCTTTTTGTTTATTTTTTAGGATTTTTCCCCTCCCCAAGCTACAGAATGCAATGACAGCAATAGCAAATGATGTCATTGACATACATAGTTATCAGTAAACATTTTGTCCCTTATCAGGGGCAGATGATGTTTAAACACACACAGTGTTATGGGATAGAAAATAAATAAATAACTAAATAAATAGAAAAGTGGCTTGAGGGAATGTGGTCGTTGGCAAGTGGCATTAGTGGCAAGACGCAGGCCTCAGCATGCAGCAGCCATACACAACGTTATGGTAGGTAAGCAGACAGACAGCATGAGGGGCAAGATGGGCCACTGACAGCAAGGAGAGGTTTATTGATCACATTCAGCCTACGTGGACTGTGAGAACATTTCTGTATTGATGTAGTAATCACTTACATTTATACTTCCCCCCAAGAAAATTTGAAAATTTCAATTGTGTGGAATGTGAGTACCAGGGACTGTGTGAAAATGGTGGTATTGATGCAGCAATCCACTAAAATTATGCAGTGCCAGCGTGCCTTCAAAAAAAATTTAACAGAGGGAGCAAAAGAATTAAAAAATTTCAGCCGTGTTAACCCCCCACTCCCATAGAATTAAAAAATTTAAACCGTGTGGCAAATGAGTACACAGAACTGACCCTTAGACATTAGTGGCAGTGGCATGATGCACTGCAGGACTTTGACAAAATGGCCCTGTTGATACAGTGATCACGTACATCTATGCTGTGCCTTAAAGAATTTTACCACCCCCTCCCCCCAAAAAAAAAAAAAATGTAGAATTTTGACTATGTTAAGCCTCATAATTTTTTTCTATTTTAACAGTGTGGAAAGTGAATACACATAAACTGATGATTGAGAGGAATTAGTAACATTATTGCAGGCCGTAGCAGCAGTGGCAAGATGGGGCACAGCCAGCAAGGCGTGGTAGGTGAGGTCTGTACATTAGAATCAGCCAGAGGAGTGTGAAAATTCTCCTGAATCCAGACTTGGTTCATTTTGACCAAAGTGATGCTTTGGACATTGGTGGAGAACAGTTTAATCTGTTGGGTGTCACCACACCCCCTGCGGCACTGGAAATGCTCTCTGAGATGATACTGGAAAGAAAGAAGATAAAAGAATGTGCACTGCCAGTTCAGGCTACTGTTACAGTCTGCCTGCCCAAAAATCAATAGGGGCAGGGAACTGGGTATGCAACAGACATTGGCCATAGTTTAAGTAGGCTTGAACCTGTGCGTTGAGGCAGGAGCTGTCGGCTTGCTGACTGGCCTCAGCCGGGTGTGGCATGCGGAAAAACTGCTCCATCATGTTGAGGGGACTGAAGTGGCTGCTGTGGCTTCTGCAGCTCGTGGTGGTGGGAGGAGGGTGAGTCTTCCCTTTCAGACATGCTGGCAGTAGGCGTCTGCTGCTTATACAGTGTTTTCTGGTAGTATCGTAATTTGTCCTCCCTTTCTGTCAGAGGAAAACATTCCCTCATTTAGCTTGTTAGCAAGGGTCTAAAAGCATGGCTATCTAGTAATCATCAGACTGTTTGATGTCAACAATACGCCTGTCACTGCATAAGCAAGCCAGCATACAGGTTGCCATTCTGCCTAGCGTGTCTGAGGAGCTTTCTGGCTCCGGCCCACACTAAGCCTTGGCCGGTGCCATCCTCATCATTATGCTCTTGCTCCTCCACCTCCTTTTGCAATTGCAGCTCCTCATCTTCCTCTGCCACCAACAAGGCTGTCGCTGGGGTCTGCAGCCTCCTCCTCCAATTCCTCCTCAGGGGAATACCATGCCAGATACTTGTGTGTGTTACCCTGTCTACTGGTGTAGTAATCATGTATATATACTGCTAGTTTGAATATAAACAATCCTCGATAAAAAAAAATTGATGGGAATGTGTTTATTAACACAGAAATAAAGGGAAACTGATTTAGATAGATGTTTATTTGTGCTGGCCTGTGTATTGGTATTGATCACCTGAATGCTGGTTTAATTAAATTGAGCAAGTTGCAAAAAACATTTAAATTCCAACTGTGTGGAAAGAGAATTTACGGAAAGGGACAATTAAGGTCTGACACTCAATTTCTCGTTAATCCACACAAGTAGATTGCTGCTACATCATTTGTCTTGTAGTAATCACATATACAATATATGCTGTTTTAATTACATTTAACTATGCAAAAAAAAAAAATTAAATTCCAACTGTGTGGAATTGATGAATGAGGTGTGATGCTCAATTTCAACTTAACACACACAGGTAGTTTGCTGCCACACCATCGGTATTGCTGCAGTAATCACGTATATATGCTGCTTAATGAAATTGAAATCACTCCCCGAAAAAATGAAGACTGGACAATTGAGGCGTGATGCTCAATTTCAACTTAACACACACAGGTAGATTGCTGTCACACAGTAGGCGTTGCTGCAGTAAACATGTATATATGCTGCTTAGTTAAATTTATACATTAGATACTTACTAGATGTGGGGAAAAATTAGTCCTGGAGATCTTCCATAGTGGAGCAGAATTGGCAATCAGGATCCATAGTCCTGGAAATCTCATGGTGAAGCAGAATTGGTGATCAGGATCATTGGAGTAGAAGAGTAAACAAGATCTGAAAATTCAAGAAAAAAAAATTATCATTATTGACATTGGCATTAAAAAAGGCCTTTTTTCTTAGGAACTGATTTCAATTGACGTTTTCCAAAGGCATGTATTAGGGCTTGCTGCATCTATTTACAGTGATTCATAGTTTATTCACATTTAGTTTTTATGTTTGATTTTTTATTTTTCACTCAGAATAGGGGGAAATATTAGTTTCACATGTAATAACAGATTGGTATGCAATAGACATATTTTGCACATTTTTTGTGTATTTAAAAGTGGGCACCTGCGTCGCTTGGGATCCCTGTACGGCTGCTGCTACCCGTCGTTAGGATCAAAACATTCGGCAACTGGGGGATTACGTGCAGCCAATAACAGGCCACGACAGTGGTGCAAGAGTTCAGCTTGGGCCCTCTTCCCTCAGTATTTTGTGGCCAGGGGCAGGGAAGCACATTGCCTTCGTGCTGCCTGAGGCAAAAATTGAAATAGTACCCTTCCCTAAACAAATTTTTGACCTAATCCCTTCCATTCAGCCAGAGGGGTAACTTGACCAGCATACACTTACTATACTGGTGTCTTCTTATGCGGCACAAGGGTCTTTGGACCACCTCAGGCTCCTGGGCCTGGTAGCGACTACTACCTCTGAACCACCTATAGTTACACCACTGATTGTAAGCTACAGATTGCCAAGAGATTATCAAGTGATTGTCAACCATATACTGAGGCAAGTAAGGCTTGGTAAGCAGGAACCCAGAGAGTTTCAAAATGAATCTATCATATGAGAAACCATGATTCTAGTGTGAACATCACACAGGCCTACTTCTGCCATGAGGCGAGATGAGAATCTCGCTTCAGGTGGCGGCTGATCTGCCTTTCAGGGGGATGGCAGTCTGCCATGGGGATTGGGAGCATTATATAATTGGAGGCATTATACTACAGGGAGGAGCACAATATACAATGGTGGGGGGAGCATTATATAATACAGGGGGAATTATACTATGGGAGAGAGCGTTACATAAATGGAGGCATCATACCATGTGGAGAGTATATTGTACTATGAAGGGGGTGGCATTATATATATGGGGACATTATACTATGGGGGAGAGCATATTATACACAGGTCATTATACTAAAAGGAGGAGAGCATTATATATATATATATATATAAGGATGCATTATACTGCAGTGGGAGACATTATATATACATATAACATTATATGTACTAGCACTAGCAGGGGGCATTATAACCACAGGGTACAGTGCATCTGGGCATTATAAATACTGGGCCCCCTACAGGGGCTTTAAAAGTACTGAGAACACTATGAGGGTTTTGTTACTACTGGGGGCTCTAAAGAGACACCTTATCGAGGAGCACTGTTAGTGCTGGTGGCATAGGGGGACCTTAATACCTATTAATATTGTGGTACTGTGGGGGCATTATTATTGGGCACGATATGGAGGGTATTACTATTAATGAGGTTGCTGTTGGGGATACTGTATGGGACACTATTACTATTGAGATCAGTCAGTGAGCAACTGGGGGTACTATCTGTATAGCACTATTATTTCTGTAGTATAGTGTTCGTGGGCATTGGAGAGCATAGCGTGCACAGTACTGGAGGTAGGAGCAGGATAACACTGTTGGGGCACCAGGAGGGGAAAGATAATGGAAAATTGAGGAACCTAAGATGTCTGTCTGTCAAAACCTGCAGAGACGAGGCGTGGCTCAAAGAAGTTTCAAGACAGTCTGATCTCTGAATGGAGAAGATAAGGAAAGAAAAAGTGTACAGAAGAGATATCACTGGATATAAGAGCTATATGGTTCTGTATTCTCCTGTATGTTTAGTAATGCTGTATGTAATGTCCATCCAAATACTATATGTCTTTAAGGTCTCATGCACCCAGACCCTCTTGCTGTAAGGGTTCAAAAGCTGCTCTGCCACATAAGATGCCATGATTATAAACAGCACATGGTAGGATAGGGACACAGACTTTACATTGGGTTCCACATGCTTCAAGTTACGCCTCTGGATTTACTAATACATCTTGCAGAATTACCAAAAATGCTACTTCTCAGTTCAAATTGACCAGTTCATTCACAAATACTTTGTAACGTGGTGATCCTCCTTGTTACTACACTACTCCAAATCATCAGTGTTTTTATTAAACCTTCCCTCCACTTGTTTCCATAAGAGAATATTCAAGTAGATTTTCATTGAAAACATTGTATTTCTCTGAGTTTTCCCAGCAGAATGCATTAATTATTTTCAGTACTTGGGAGAACTGCAGTGTAACTACTGGATTTTGTTTTTTATTAGATTCGCTGTAGCGCTCTATTTTCTTCCCTGATGTGAAATGTCTGAACACCTCCAGCGTTATTCATCGTTCTAAAAAATGACTTCTGTTAAATAGACGGCACTGGAGAGAGTCCCTGAAAAAGCAATTACAGCAGGGAAAATAAATGTAATGAAAATGTTTCTAGCCCTTACAGTACAAAGGTGTTTTGATGTGTGTCTGATTCATAATAAATGTATTATATAATGTACACCAGGATTCTTTCTACGCCCTACAGCCTTCAGAAAAGTTTATAAGGGTCACCTTGTGGGCTTAATACAAGGCTCAGGAATCTACAGGAGTGGTCATATGAAGCTGGGCCATTGCCTGGTATTACATAATACCCCATCATAAGTAAATTATTGGAACTATAGCGTCAACTAAATGGGTCACAAAGTGCCAATTATGTGACCAAAACATATTTACCCTGCTTTCTTATTTCCAAGTCACAACTGGGGAAAGTATGTCACACATCAAGATTTAAAAGAGGTGTATATATACAGTATGTAAGTAATGTAATGTAGTAATACAGTGATAATATATATAAAAAACATTTGATGTGTATATAACTCAAGATTAATGGCATTGAGAGTTATAATGGTATGCCATATACATGAGTGGATTGGGACACCACACATTACACCAACAGAATCTTTTATGACTTCCCATTTTAAATCCATAGGCATTAATATAGAGTTGGTGCCCCTCCCTCCCTTCCTTCCCCTCCCAAGCTAATATGGCTTCCACTCTCTTCTGGGAAGGCTTTCTACAAGATTCTGGAATGTGTATGTGGAAATGTTTGCCCATTCATCCAGAAGAAGATTTGTGAGGCCAGACATTGATGTTGGGTGAGAGGGCCTGAATCACAGTCTCTGTTCTAGTTCATCCCAAAGGTTTTCAGTGAGGTGAAGTCAGGGTTTTGTGCAGTCAGTCAAGTTATTCCACTCCAAACTCACCTGTGCTTTGTGCACTGGGGCACAGTCATGGTAAAATAGAAAATGGCCTTCCCCAAACTGTTCCCTGGGGAGTTGTTCAAAATGTCTTGGTATGCTGAAGCATTAAGATTTTCCTTCACTGGAACTAAAAGATAAACAACCCCCCTAGCATTATCCCTCCTCAACCAAACTTTACAGTAAGCACAGTGCAGTCAGGCAGGTAACATTCTCCTGCCATTCATCAAACCCAGACTCATCCATCAGACTGCCAGACAAGAAGTGTGGTTCTTCACTCCATAGAACACATTCGCATGCTTTATACCACACTTTGCATTGTGCTTGTACGTTACCCCACAATAGGTTAACTGCAAAAGGGTAAATTGTTTTAATATTGTATGATTTACTGGATTTGTATGTCCAATAGTATTGTATGGATAAGTCAGGGTTAATACCTTGACTCAACACCCTTAGATTGCCAGGAAATGGACATGTGTCCACCTGCTGCTTAGATAGACGGTTGTTGTTATGTGCTAGGAACTGAGGAAGCGAGCGGAACTGTACTTCTCAGAACTAGGCCAACTACTGTAGTTCATCGCTGTTGAGGATTCTACAGCTAGAGAACAACTGCTGCATTAAAACGCTCCAGAAAGAGATGTTAGAAGGTCCAGAATCAACAAGGCTGTGCAGGTATCACACCCTTCCACACTTTGAAACTGATTAACCAGCTGGAGATTACAGAAACAGTTACTAAGAACTTCGTTGCCACCTTTAGGTTCTGAAGAGAGAGAGACTTTGGAGAGACAGAGAGCAGGACGACTACCACCCTCATCATTGCTTCTATAGATGCATTGTTACTGGGGAGGATTTACACTGTGAAGTGCTTGGAACTGTGCCTTCATAATGTTGGATGTACTACCACTAAAATTCTGCACATTAGTAAAGACAGGCTTATACTACCACTGGCCTGGTTACTGACTGTTCAACCATCTAACGGCCCATTTATCCACACTATTGCCTCGCACCCTGCCAAAATACCTAACAACAAGGGCATTCCAATCACCATCAGGCAGGAGCCCCAACATCAGGGTGTGCCCAGAATGAAGAAAGGATATACCCTCCTGTCAATGCACAACCCGGTGTACAGCTACCATTGCCAGAGTCACTACCACTCCCATCCTGCACTCACTTCTTCTGGACTAGCTGCACTTGGTAATGTAAGTCTTGCATACAGTTAGTTGGCCATGGAAACCCATGCCATGGTGCCCCTAGTGTACAGTTTTATACAGCTATTAATGCCAGAGGTGGCTTTGAAACTCTGCAGTTACTGTGGGAGATTTGCTAAAACTGGTGTAAAGGGAAAACTGGCTAGTTACCCATAGCAACCAATTAAATTCCACCTTTTATTTTCCAAAGGAGTTCTGAGAGATGAAAGGTAGAATCTGATTGGTTACTATGGTCAACTAAGCCAGTTTTCCTTTACACCAGTTTTGATAAATCACCCCCAGAGAGTTGGCAACTTTCACGTACTTGATGACCACTACCTGCAGCCTTAAAGAGGTTCTGCAGGTCATGGTCACGAATGTTATATTGATGACCTTTCATCAGCATAGATCATCTATATCTGATCAGTGGTGGCACCCTCACTCATCAGCTGTTTGAAGAGGAGACACTACTCCATGAAAGTGCCACTTCCTGTTTATTATACGGCACATTGTGCAGAAGTGCAGTGTAAAGAGTACTAGTAAATGAAGCAAGTATTTGTACACATGTAGTGTAATGACCAGGAAGCGACGCTTGCATACAGCACCACCTCCTCTTTAAACAGCTGATTGGCGGGGCTGTTGGGTGTCAGACCCCCACAGACCCCAACAATATAAATCGCTGCACAACCCCTTTAAGTTGTATGCCGCTTAGTGGATGAATTGCGGTGGTTCCAAGTGCTTCCACTTTGCAATAATACCACTTACAGTTGATGGTGGAATATCCAGGAGGGACGAAATTTCACAAATTGACTCATTGCAGCTATGGCATCTTATTACAGTACCACACTCAAATTCAGTAAGCTCTTTAGAATGATCAATTCTTTCTCAAATGTCTGTAAAGGCAGACTCTATGCCTAGAGGTTTGATTTTAGACACCTTTGTTAATGGAACTGAATTAAATACTTGAATTCAAGGATTAAAGGGTGGCTCATGTCCCTACACATTAGTCCATATAGTGTATATACAATATGTGTGGGTTTCACCTCTGAGGCTCACTGCTATCTCATGAATGGGACCACATTGTGGGCTGCCAGGAATGGAGTGGAGACTAGGCATGTGAGGCTATCTCCATTTTTCATTCTGAAAATAGCTGAGTGCTCTTCTTCATGCTCCTGTGGGCATGCCATAAATGTCAAGGTGGGACATCCCTTTAATATAGCAATGATACCTGTTTAACTACTCCAAGGAAGCCAATTGTACTGTAATTTACATCTGCATTGACAATAAAAGATAAGAACATTTTGAAAGTATATTTCACTGTGCTGAATCTCCTCTATATTCTACTGCTGAAAATGAATGATACACTTGAGTATATTCTAAAGTGCCCTTCTATATTTTTCCTCTCATTTGGAGATTCCACAAGATGAGTAGTGAAGCTTTAAAAACAAAAAAACTTTTCTGTTACTCACCTTGTATGACAGTAAGGCAGAAAGATGATCATCTCGTGCCATTTATCTTTGGATGTCTCAAGACATATATGGAAGTATTTATGGAAATTTAACTAATAAACTTATGGCGACAATGAGAGTCGATTCAATCCACAAATATACACTTATACTCACACAAACACTTTCATACATACTTAAGCTCACAGCTGAGATTCTTGTGGGCAGAAGAAATAATTAGGCATTCCTTTAAAAATAATTTACATAAAGAGAAAAATGCATGAATGTCTTGTGGCCATATGTGGTCTCTGAGGTCTCATAGGTCCAATGGCCAAACATTTCAGGTTCTTGGATGAAAATGGTTTGATTCAGAAGATGTAAAATGTCTGTCTGATTATCTTCCCTGGAGAACTGGATGAATATTTTGCTTGTATGTCTCTCTGAATATGAAAGACTCCCTGCAAGTAGCTCATCCTGATTTTCCATGCCTTGTGTATTGTACTTTATTCCCTATTGATTCTGATTTTTGTTTTATGAAAAACACTTTTGTTCATAAATCCTTCCAGTGCTGCACGTACGGTGCCATGAAAGAGAAGCTGCAGATGTTAGGGAAGTGGCGCTTCCTCCGATATTGGACTCCTGTTACCTAGAATGGTGGCTAATGAAGCATTAGCTTGAGACAAAGCCTTAGATTTCAGCAGGCAGGGGATACGCTTACAAAACCTCATTCATTTAAATTACTAAAACATTTCAGAAACTTACAGTCACCCTTAGCTTATTCTTAGAAACGCCAGGACTGAAATGCCTTATTTTGATACTAATCGCTATATAGATATTCCTTTGTGAGCGCAACCCGCACTCTTCTGCCTTCCCAGCCTGGCTCCTAATTATATCAAAGAATATAAGAGCTCAGGGGGAAACACACAAGACCCAGTCTCAAGCAAACTTCCCACCTTTATTATCAAAGCATACAGACTTATAGGTAACAGAACAAAGAAGGAACACTGCCAAGAGGGTGGAAATCGAAACTAGTAATTTGATTAGTTATTCATATAAGGCAACATTTCCTGACCATACTAACAGCATCTTAGTAGTCAAAAAGTGTGTACAACATCTTATGTTAAGGTAAACATTCTTTAGCAACGCATCATATGAAAGCCAGAAAGAACAGAATCTGTCCGGCCTTAAAGCTACAGGCATAAACGACTAGTCAGTCCAACAATATATGCCATAAATTTTGGTCTTAATGATTTTTACATGTCTTATTCCACAGCACTTCTGATGAAGACTGGAGTATGAAACACCAGTTTTGCCTAATTCCCCCTCACCTTATTGTGTTTATACATTAACATATGAAAAGTTGTATGGCATATGAAATAAGGGAAGATACCAGGGACTGATATACCATATTTGTATCCTGTGCACCTGAATAAATTCATGGCTTTCATGGTTCATGGTTTCATGGCTCATAGTAACTTGTGGATTGTTAGACATAATGGAGTGCTCTGTGATGAGCTATTGGAAATCAAGGGCCCTTTACGGTACTTGTGTAGGGGCTCTCTGCTGTCCATGTGCTCTAGAGATGAGCAAAGTTATCAACAATTCCATTTGGCTGCTTCTGTGAAGTTCATAAAGAAATTTGATTAGTTACGAATTACTTCATCACAAATCCCATTCCATTTTATGTAGAGGGCGCAATGACAAGGAACGACGATCGTGCTTCCCCCAGTCATTGAACCCCTCAGATGTCGCATCCAAAGCTGATCATTGCATCTGAGAGTCACATTGAGGCCTTTCAGGGGTTAAAAACAAAAAAATACACATTCACCTCATCTACTTGCTCTGATAACGTCACCACACCTGGCCAGCGCGCAAGAGATTTGGAACGCTTTCTTCAATCAAGATGGTGATTGGTGAGTATGTATTTTTGTTTTTGTTTTTTTTCAGGAAAATTTGATTAACCCTTACAGTACCAGCGCCGTACATGTACGGCGCTGGGGCGATGCGGGCACATGGCGCCCGCTCGCGAGTGCGGCGGGCGTCATGGCCGGCAAGTCTCTGCTGTTTCTAACAGCAGAGACTTGCCGCTACTTACTACATCGGCGGCGTCTTCCTGGGCGATTAGATGCCGTGATCACACGTGATCACGGCATCTAGTTCCATCTAAACCCGGAAGCGTTTGCTTCCGGCTGGTGTACAGACACCCCGTGTGGCCAATCGGGGTGTCTGTACACCGTATGAAAACTGTAATCCTCGCTGGTGAGGATTACAGTTTTCAAAGTGCAATTCTTATTCTGGCCACTAGATGGCAGGCCAGGATAAGAGATGAGCAATTCATCGATTTATCTGAGTCTAGAAAATCCATGATTGCTCATAAAGAAAAAAAAAAAGCCACAATATATAAGTTCATATTAGAGCTTTCAAATAGTAAAAAAAAAATAAAAAAAATTTAAAAAAAAATATATAAAAAATAAAAAAGATATAAAAGTTCAAATCACCCCCCTTTCCGTATAAGTAAAAAATAAATACCTAAATAACACTAAATATAGACATCATGGGTATCACCATGACCGAAAACGCCCGTACTTTTAAAATATTAAAAAAAAAATCCAATACGGCGAATTGTGTGGCGGAAAAAAGCGTCCAAATGGCGATTTGCCGTTTTTTGTCGCTTTTTTTTCTAAAAAAAAATTAAATAAAAAGTGATCAAAAAGTCACACACACCCCAGAATGGTATCAATAAAATCTTCAGATTGTCCGCAAAAAAATGAGCCCCCATACAGCTCTGTACACATAAATACCAAAAAGTTATAGGGGTCAAGATATGACAAGGAAAAAAAAAAAAAAAAGGGCAACTTTCTAATTATTTTTTCACTATCAAAACGCAGGAAAAACTATACATATTAGGTATTGCAGGATTCGTACTGACCAGTAGAATGAAAGTAATGGGTCAGTTTTAATGCACATCGAACGCTGTAAATAAGAAACCCGTAGAACTGTAGCGGAATAGCGTTTTTTTTTGCAATTTCACCTGATTTGGAATTTTTTTCCCGCTTCCCACTACACCATATGCAATATTAAATGGTGGCGTTGGAAAGTACAACTTGTCCCTCAAAAAACAAGCCCTCATACAGCTATGTGAACAGAAAAATAAAAGAGTTATGGCTGTTTGAAGGCAGGGAGCGCAAAACGAAAATGCATGACCGAAAAAACCTCCGGTACTGAAAGGGTTAATTACCAGCAAGAGCAATGAAATTAGGCTTTGTGACAAATAAAATTTTTCCTAAAATTCGGATCGAAGTCCACTTTGTTAACTTTGATTCGTTCAACACTAATGTGCACTTGTCACGCGAGGTCGGCGTCGCGCTCCCTCTGCACGACGTCACCAGACCTCTCCGCCCCCCTAGAGACGAGCAATAGGGAATTGAAGTGCTGGTCTTGTCAGCCAGCACTTCATGTGTTAATTCTCTGTTTGGGTTTAGCCATGTGGTGCTGATCACACCACATGGCTACTTTACATATTGTTTTGACAGCTTGCTCCGCCTCAGGTCATGTGATGCTGGCCACATCACATGATCCTGGGCGGGCTATTTAAAGATGGCAACTGCCTCACTCAGATGCCTGTGATTAGCGTTACTACTTTGATCAGTGCTTGTGCGACCTAGTGTTTGATTGCTGTTTGACCCTGACCCTGACCCTGACCTTGGACTTGGACTTCGACCTCTCTTTGCTTCACCCCTGGTATTGACGTTATCTCCTGTGTATGACCCGGCTTGCTGACTATTCTGATATTGTGTTTGTTTCGTCTGTGTTTGTCTCTCCAATTGTTCCCTGTTCCTCCCTGTGCACTTATACAGAGCAGGGACCGTCACCGTGGTTGTCCGCGGCCGCCTAGGGCCGACTGAGGCAAGCAGGCAGGGAGAGAACGGGGGGGTATTCAGTACAGGGCGCACCTTCCCTTGTCTCCCCCGTGACAGAATCACAGGCCATACTAAATGGAGCCGTTGCGAATTCTCACGGATCATATAAGTGACATGGCTCAGATGATCCAGGATCTGGCCGAGAGAATCCAACACCAGGAGCAGCTGCAAACTGTACCCGCAGCCGCTCCCTCCATTATTGAACCCTATATAAGGTTGCCCGATCGGTTTGTGGGTAACCGAAAGACTTTCCGTTCTTTCCAGGAAAGTTGCAAATTATATTTTCGTTTACGCCCACACTCCTCGGGTTCTGAGCAGCAGCGGGTAGGAATAATTATTTCCTTGCTGCAAGGGGATCCGCAGGAGTGGGCTTTCTCATTGCCATCTGACTCCCCATGTCTGTTGTCTGTGGAGGCCTTTTTCCAGGCCTTAGGTCTTTTGTATGAAGAACCAGACTGGGCCACTGTAGCAGAAACTCAGCTCAGGAACATTCAGCAGGGAAACCGCCCTGTAGAGGATTACTGTGCAGAGTTCAGGAAGTGGTGTGTCTCCTCTGGGTGGAATGACCCAGCTTTGAGAAGCCAGTTTAGGGTGGGGCTGTCAGACCAACTCAAGGATCTTCTGGTTAGTTATCCTACTCCTGACTCCCTAGAGACGACCATGACTTTAGTTATTAAGCTGGATCGACGGGTGAGAGAAAGACAGAGGGAACGATCAAATACTCCTCAAGCTGTCGTCCTGCCTGAGTTTCCTCCTCTGAGTCCACCTCCTGCCAAGGTCCCGGAGTCCATGCAGTTAGGAGGTATCCTGAGAAACCAAAGACGTTTAAAGGGAGCCTGCTTCTACTGCGGTGAGGTGAACCACTGGCTCCAGCAGTGTCCAAAACTTCCGCCCTCTAGGAGATCTCCGGTGGGAGGTAAGGTAACCCCAGCAGTGGTAAGGAGAAAGATTTTAGTACCCATCTCCATTGCATATGATCAATTCAGGGGTTCTGGAAAGGCTTTTGTTGACTCTGGTTCTGCTGCAAATTTTATTAATTTTGATTTTGTACAGTCTGTGGGTTTACCGATGGTCCCTTTAAGGGAGGGTATTCAAATTATCGCTCTCGACTCCACTCCCCTAAATAATGGGAGGATCGAGTTCTGTACTCCTAGTGTGACCCTGACGGTGGGGATTTCGCATTCCGAAAAATGTGTTTTTTTGGGTTTTAAAAAATTTACCTGCTGATCTAGTTCTTGGTTTACCTTGGTTGCAGGACCACAATCCTGTAATCAATTGGTCAACAGGTGAATTAGAAAAATGGGGGCTGAATTGTGACAAGTGTTGCAAATCTGTATTGCAGTTGGGAGGTACTACTGAGTCTCTTTTCTTACCTGAGTACATCAAGGATTTTTCGGACGTTTTCTCCATGTCCGAGACTGAGTTCCTCCCTCCTCACCGGCAATATGATTGTGCCATCGATATTATTGAGGGGTCCAGATATCCCAAGGGCCGTATCTATAATCTCTCTACTCCAGAGCGTCAGTCTATGAGGGATTATCTCAAGGAGAGTCTGGCCAAGGGTCACATCCGGCCTTCTGTTTCTCCCATGGGGGCAGGATTTTTCTTTGTCGGGAAAAAGGATGGAGGGTTGAGGCCCTGTATTGATTACAGGGAACTCAATCAAATTACTGTTAAAAACAGATACCCGCTGCCCCTTATTCCTGATTTGTTGAATCAGGTTCAGGGTGCTTGTTGGTTTACTAAGCTAGATCTGAAGGGGGCGTACAACCTGATCAGAATCCGGGAGGGTGATGAATGGAAAACTGCCTTTAATACCCCGGAGGGTCATTATGAGTACCTAGTAATGCCCTTCGGGTTAAGTAATGCTCCTGCGGTGTTCCAAAATTTTGTCAATGACATTTTTAGACCATTTATTGGAAAATTTGTAATTGTCTATATTGATGACATCTTGATTTTTTCTACAGACTGGGAGAGTCACGTATCCCACACCAGGCAAGTGCTGGAGGTGTTGCGTGAGAACAAGTTGTTTGTCAAAGGGGAGAAGTGTATCTTTGGTGTTCAGGAAGTGACCTTTTTGGGATACATTCTCACCCCTTTTTCCTTCAAAATGGACCCGGGTAAGGTACAGGCCATTGTAGATTGGGTGCGACCTTCCTCTCTGAAGGCGCTCCAGCGATTTCTGGGTTTTACTAATTTCTATCGGAAATTTATCAAAAATTTTTCTGTTATAGCCAAACCCATTACGGATTTGACCCGCAAGGGAGCTGATTTAGTCAACTGGTCCCCTGCAGCTATTGAAGCTTTTGAAAAGCTAAAGCGGTTTTTTGTTGATGCTCCTGTGCTGATCCAGCCTGATCAAAATAAAGCCGTTTGTAGTTGAGGTGGATGCATCTGAAGATGGTGTGGGGGCAGTACTGTCCCAGGGGTCTTCCACCTTAACTAATCTCAAGCCATGCGCCTTCTTCTCCCGCAAGTTCTCTCCTGCCGAGAGAAACTATGACATTGGTAATAGGGAGTTACTAGCAATCATGTGGGCATTTGAGGAATGGCGTCATTTTTTAGAAGGGGCATTACACCGCATTACGGTCCTCACGGATCATAAGAATTTGATGTTTCTGGAATCTGCTAAGCGATTGAATCCCAGACAGGCGAGGTGGGCTTTGTTCTTTACTCGTTTTGACTTTTGTGTTACCTTCAGACCTGGAAGCAAGAACATTAAGGCCGATGCCTTATCCCGAAGTTTCCAGGCGTATCAGCCTCCTGACGTCCCTCCTGAGCCCATCTTGCCAGCTGACATCATCGTAGCCGCTACCTCATCTGATCTCGCTTCTGAAATCTCGGCAGGACAACATCTTGCTCCCACTGGTACTCCCAATGACAAGTTATTTGTGCCAGCTCATTTGCGGTTGCGACTGCTGGGTGAGTGCCATAGCTCTGTTTTATGTGGACATCCTGGTATCAATGCCACCAAGGAGTTGGTCTCTAGGCAGTATTGGTGGTCGTCAATCTCCAGAGATGTTCAGGCTTTTGTAACTGCGTGCAATACTTGTGCCAGGTCCAAGAATCCCAAGACTCGGCCTATGGGTGAGTTGCGTCCATTACCCATACCTGATAGACCTTGGTCACATCTGTCCATGGACTTCATCACGGATTTGCCATGCTCTGAGGGTAAAACCGTGATTCTTGTAGTGGTGGACAGATTCAGCAAGATGTGTCACTTTATTCCTTTGTGTAAATTACCCTCTGCAAAGGTTTTGGCTTCCGTATTTATGGACCACATAGTTAAACTTCACGGTGTTCCTGAGAATATTGTTTCTGACAGGGGGGTGCAGTTTGTGTCTAAATTCTGGAGGGCCTTCTGTAAGAAGATTGATATTTCCTTATCCTTTTCGTCAGCCTTTCATCCAGAGACCAATGGTCAGACTGAACGTCTTAATCAGTCCGTTGAGCAATATCTCAGATGTTATGTTGCTGATAACCAGCATGTGTGGGCCAGATTCCTGTCTCTGGCCGAGTTCGCGATTAATAACCGTGTGAATTCGTCTTCTGGGGTATCGCCGTTTTTCTGCAACATGGGGTTTCATCCGCGCTTTGGCTCCTTTTCTCCAGCTGTTTCGGCGGTCCCAGAGGCCAATGCTCTCTCTCAGGAACTGTGCACAGTTTGGGCACAGGTTCAGTCGAACCTGGAAAGAGCCCAAAGGATTCAAAAAACTAAGGCCGATAAGAGACGTTCTAAGGGTGTGAATTTCAAGGTGGGGGACATGGTATGGTTGTCAACTAAAAATCTACGTATGAAAGTACCATCCTATAAGTTTGCGCCTCGCTTCATTGGTCCATACAGGATCACTAAGGTGATCAATCCGGTATCTTTTGAATTATGTTTACCCGACTCCCTTCGCGTTCATAATGTTTTTCACATGTCTTTGCTGAAGCGTTATGTTGCTCCTATTGGTCCAGAGGAACAGCCCTCACCTCCGGTAGAGGTGGAGGGACAAGTGGAGCACGAGGTTGCTAGAGTCATTGATGTGAGGAAGGTCCGGAATTCCTTTCAGTACCTCGTACACTGGAAGGGATTCGGGCCAGAGGACAGATCTTGGGTACCGTTGACCAGGATGCATGCAGACTCGCTCATCCGAAAGTTCCATCTACAGCATCCCGATAAGCCTGCTCCCGCTGGTAAGGGTCCGGTGGCCCCTCGTGAAGGGGGGGGTACTGTCACGCGAGGTCGGCGTCGCGCTCCCTCTGCACGACGTCACCAGACCTCTCCGCCCCCCTAGAGACGAGCAATAGGGAATTGAAGTGCTGGTCTTGTCAGCCAGCACTTCATGTGTTAATTCTCTGTTTGGGTTTAGCCATGTGGTGCTGATCACACCACATGGCTACTTTACATATTGTTTTGACAGCTTGCTCCGCCTCAGGTCATGTGATGCTGGCCACATCACATGATCCTGGGCGGGCTATTTAAAGATGGCAACTGCCTCACTCAGATGCCTGTGATTAGCGTTACTACTTTGATCAGTGCTTGTGCGACCTAGTGTTTGATTGCTGTTTGACCCTGACCCTGACCCTGACCTTGGACTTGGACTTCGACCTCTCTTTGCTTCACCCCTGGTATTGACGTTATCTCCTGTGTATGACCCGGCTTGCTGACTATTCTGATATTGTGTTTGTTTCGTCTGTGTTTGTCTCTCCAATTGTTCCCTGTTCCTCCCTGTGCACTTATACAGAGCAGGGACCGTCACCGTGGTTGTCCGCGGCCGCCTAGGGCCGACTGAGGCAAGCAGGCAGGGAGAGAACGGGGGGGTATTCAGTACAGGGCGCACCTTCCCTTGTCTCCCCCGTGACAGCACTCTGGGAGATACCCTTTAAGAGCAGTTCTTGCTCTGGTGGACCAGGCCTTTCCAGGTATTGTATGGGCAGCCATTCAGTTGAAGATCTGGCATGAATATTACATTTCATGTTTAGGGTGTATGCCAGGAAAGCTATGGCATACATTGTCATAGCTTCCTACCACTTCCACACCAAAGCCAAAAGATTGCATTTTCAGCCTCCATCTGACAGATATATGTCAGTATACTGCAAATAAAAGAGGATCAGAAGAACAGAAAAATAAACGGTGATGTCAACATGGTCAAACAGGGGTACTGGTGTCCCTGTAAAAGAATGGTGAGGGTGGCAACAGCATGAAGAGTTACAATAGTGTCCCTGTAACTGATTGGTGAGGGTGGCAACAGCATGAAGAGCCTCAATAGTTGCCCAGTAACAGACTGGTGAGGGTGTTAACAGCATGAAGAGTCACAGTTGTGGCCCTGTAACAGACTGATGAAGATGGAAACAGCATGAAGAGTCAGAATTGTGGCCCTGTAACAGACTGGTGAGAGTGGCAACAGCATGACGAGTCACAATAGTGGCCCTGTAACAGACAGGTAAAGGAGGCAATAGCATGAAGAGTCAAAATAGTGGCCCCATAACAGACTTGTGAAGATGGCAACAACATGAAGAGTCACAATAGGGGCACTGTAACAGATCGGTGAGGGTGGCAACAGCACGAAGAGTCACTTTAGCGGCCCTGGAACAGAGTGGGGAGGGTCACAACATGAAGAGTCTTTATAGAATTCCTGGGCATTTATGTCCTCTTTCTCTTCCTTCTCCTGTGCCAATTCTGCAGCCACAGGGCTCAGGTAGCTGTCAGATGTAGGCTCCACATCTTGTGTCCCCTCGCAAGTCAGTTTTTGCAGCATCCCCTCCAGGACATGAAGGAGTGGAATGACCTCATTTATCCTGTAGTCCACGCGATGTATAACAGAACAGATTAATTATTAATGGAGCAGCAGGTGAGCTAGATAAATGCAGCTATATATTAGACCACCTGTTGACACTGAGTCTAATGCACAATAAGTCTATGTATAACAGAGCAAATTAAATATGAATGGTGCAGCTGTTAAGCAGGATGCACGGGCGATTACACTCAGCCTGCGCTGTCCCTGCAGTCTATGCTGTCCCTTCAGTGTTTAAAAACTCTCCCTATGATCTCCCTACACTGTCCCTGCAAGTATTCTAAAATTAAAAGTTTTTTAAATCACTGTCCCTAGTGCTTGCCACGTCTGTCCCTATGCTCAGCTCACAGTGAAGAGTGGTAGAGACCGCACGAGAAAAGGCTTTTAAAGGGCTGTGACCTCACAAGGAATTGCTATCTGCTGATTGGCTAGCAGCACAGCATTATGGGTGATTTTGCATTCCCAGGTTTCATACCTTAATTTCGTAACACATGTAGCTGCCATGTTAGGAAAAATTTGGATTAATTACCATGAATTGCAAGTAAATTCAGATTCATTGTGAATTTAATTTTTTTCTAAACTTCGGATTGAATTCCACTTTGGATACTTCAAGCCCTTCAACACTAATTTTGAGTACATGTTCAAAATGTAAAAGATATTAGAAAAAAAGGTGCTCCTCTATTGGAGCAGTGACTGTGGATATGCTGCTACATTTCCGCCTAGTGTCACATGAACAGTCTATTCTCCGGAAGTAGAAAAAAAACCTCTGAGCTTGCGCTGCTACTCAGGGCAGCTGTGCAGGCACAGGATTGTCAGAGACGTTAGAGATGGCCAGCTCTGTCAATCAAGCAACAGGGATAGTGTCTTTACATGTGGGGACAGCCCCTCACAGGCGTAGAACTCTGGTTGATGAGATAAATCGATTTGTTTATCACTACCTGGGACCATCTACCTATACACCATCTACTTTGTTTTAGTGCATAGGTTTGCAGCTTCATCCCATTCATGTAAAAAGGACAACGTTGCAATTCACTGCACGGCAGCTATTAACAATTACTTATTTTTTTCATGATTTATGCATATTGCAGTCTCAAGGATCTCTGATACACAAATTGTTGTCGAATGACTTGATGAATTAGGTTAGTCTTTCGAGGTATTATAAAATGACCAATTGTTCCACTATTCACACAGGGTTCAGCATCAAATAGGAAACTTGTTGCTACTGTTAAATATTTCAAAAATATCTGTATTTTGAAAAGAAATCAGGCTTAACTGCTTGCATGAGACAAACACAGCCAGCAGTTGATCAGTGCTACAGAAATTCTATGCTTTTCCTCAGTACATAGCACTTGAGGTATGAAATCACACTGTGATGAATCAGAAGGCTATTCATGTATGCACAAATCAGTCATTACTCCTCTCACCTCTCCTCCAACAAGGAAAAATTCAGAAGTGCTACACATCAGCATCTTGTTTCTTTCCATTTGCGGTCTTTTCATATTCTTTATAGGCCAACAGTAAACACAGAACATTTTTTTCCAAAGTAAGATGGCAAGCTGAAAGCCATTGAAGCTGATAGGCTGTAAGGTATTTCAGTTGTGAGAAGGAGTTTTGATGAGGTCCTTGGGACTTTGGAACTTGATGATATCATGGCTCCAAGGAGATAAATGTATATTGTCACTGACTCTAAAAAACATAAGTTATTATTATATTGTACAGTACTCAGACTTTCACTAAGTGTATTGAAAGCCACTTGGCAGAAGTATTGTCTGTATTCAATTCCGCCAACTACTTACCATAGCAGAGACAGGACATATTGTTCTGTGGTATAAAAATCCTCCTAGTGCAAGTTAGCCCCTAACTTAGGGCTGCAATTTTAGTTTCTTTCTTTTATGATATAAATACTGTAACAGAATGAAATGGCTTGCCTACAATGAATTACAGCAAATACAAGGACTCAAACTGTGAGCTTACTTGTAAGGCCTCAGCACAGTAGAGTTTTACATTTTTCAGACACAATATTCCTCTAGATATTTTCACAATATACTTAAATGTGTCCTTGGTTGCTACTTTCTTTTTTTGTGGTTTGCACTAACCCTTTCATAGCTGTATATGTACATGGGTAACACATTGCATCATTGGTTACATAGATACATACTGTAGGTTGAAAAAGACTCAGGTCCATGAAATTCAACCTCCCTCAGATCAATTATAAAACATTGATTGTTACTTACCGTATAACCTTCAATGCGGTTTGCTATTAGATAAGCATTTGAGATTCATCACAAATTTCACAAATTTTAAAATTCTGTACACTAGTAAGGGAAATGTGGCAAAGAGGATGAAGATGGAGGATCATATGACTCCAGACAGACCCAGGCCTGCAGGCTTGTCCACAATGTTTTGCAGGCAGCTTGACAGCCATTCAGGAGGAAGAATATTGGCTGGTCTATTAGCCCTGTTCTAGCTGTGAAGCACACAGTCTCTATTGTGAGCTCAGCCACTGATGTGATAGTATGTAACTGCCATGTGTCTGATAGACACCAGTTTCAGACACCAGCCAACCATCCTAGGGTCTTGCAGGGATAGTGTATATTTAGTTAGGTAGATTGAATTTCAAGGTAGAAAGTCAGGTAGGATTTATCAGGTGGGCGAGCACAGGGGCATTGCCTGGCAACAAATCTGTATAGAGGAACAGAGCACTGGGGAACACAGGGTTGCTCCAATCAACCCCAATTCACATTAACAACAAAAAATGCAATTCCCACATGCTCAACACATTCCACCTAAAAAATAAGACTGACCACTACAAGACCAGGACACTAGTAGGGAATTAAGTCTATTTTGCAGTCAAAGTTCAGTTGCGTCTATATGGAGCACTTCACCGTTGGTCAGCACAGGTGTTGAAAGCTGAAAACCGAAAAGCACAATTTTAAAACCAGACTAGTCAGATGCCAGGCATAGTGAAGCCACAGTGCAGAATTCACACCACACGGCACAACTACTACTCCAATCAGGTCAGATACTAAACAAAACAAAGCAGGATATATAGTGAAGACTGATAGGCACCGTTAAAACGATAGGTTTTTAATATATACTCAGAAAATTAAAATATATTCAAGCATGCAACAAACACTGTACAAATTGCCAGACACAGGGTTCCGCCCGCTCTTGGCTTCTTCTGCGACATAGAGGCAGTTAGTGCACTGGGACAGGTTGTCTTGCAGTGATGGTAGCTGTTGAAGATGTTCATGTTTTGCACTACTTCCACAAAATCCGTACAAAGATAATTTCTATTTTCTGTACATGAGGAAGCCAGTGTCAATTTTGCTACTGTTCATAATTGCACATTTCACAGCATTTCACAGCATTTTAGTGTGTCAATACCAGTGTGCAGCGTGTTTTAGCTGGGGACCTATAATTATGCCTGTATTTATTATTACCAAAAAGGTAATGGTGTCTGTATTTATTATTACTAGTTGCTATTTTGCTACCATTTATAAGTTCACAGTTCAGCACATTTTAGTACCTCAATACTAGTGTTCAACATGGCAGATATTGCAACTGTGTTTATTACAAAAACAAAGTAGCAATAATGTCTGATAAACGACAGAGTGGAAAATAAAAAACTCGCACTTCATCATCTGAGAGACAGAATGTGGGTGGCTGTGCAAACAACAGTAGCGGCACAGTAGGCACCATACTTCCAGCTAGTAGTAGTAGGAGCAGGCTGCAGTTCACTCTTGCATCTCATAGGTAACACATTATTATAGAGGAAAAAGAGGATGACATTGTGGACTGGATGTCTCACTCTTCCTCTAAATCATAGCAGGCTGATGTTAATGTCACCTCTGAGTCTGACCCGGGGAACACATACTTCCTGTTCCTTCCCCTAGCTGCCCCAGAGAAGCCTTTCACTTGCATCATCTCTGTCTTCACGGCAGGATGAAGTGCCCATACTATAACCTGACACAGTACAGCAGGGGCCCGAAGAAGACCAGCAAGTGCGACTAGAGGTCTAAAGGGGGTCCGACATGGAGGTCTAAACAGTGTCTGATCTGAGGTCTGATATGGGGGCCTGACGTACAGTATAGATCGGATCTAAAGTCTGAAATGGGGTTCTGACATAGACGTCTAAAGGGGGTGTGATCTGAGGTCTCACATATAGGTCTAAAGGGGTTCTGATCTGTGGTCTAATATGGGGTTCTGACAGGGAGGTCTAAAGAGAGTCTGATTTGAGGTCTGAAATGGGAGTCTGACTTGGAGGTCTAAAGGTGCCCTGATCTGAAGTCTGAAATAGGGGTCGACATGGAAGTCTAAAGGGGGTCTGATCTGAGGTCTAATATGAAGATCTGACATGGAGATCTGATGGGGGTCTGATCTGAGGGTTGATATGGGTGTACTTTAAGGTCTGATATGAAGGTCTGATTTAAGGTCTGATATGGGGTCTGATCTGAGGTATGATATGGGGTCTGATCTGAACATCTGATATGACAGTCTGATTTGAGGTCTCATATGGGGGTCTGATAAAAAATTTTGATTTGAGGTCTGGTATGGCATTCTGACATGAGGTTCGATATGGGTTTCTTATTTTAGGTGTGATATGGGGGTCTGATCTGAAGATCTGATATGGTGGTCTGATTTGAGGCCTCATATGGGGGTCTGATAATGAATTTTGATTTGAGGTCTGATATGGGAGTCCGATTTTAGGGCTGATATGGGTTTGTGATTTGAGGTCTGATTTGGGGTTCAGATTTGAGGTTTGATATGGGGGTCTGATTTGAGGTCTGATATGGGGCCTGATTTGAGGTCTGATATGGGGGTCTAATCTGAAAGGTAAGAGAGTATGTAAGGAGGTATTCTTTTCTACTGGCACACATTATAATGGGGTATCTTTTTGTACTTATGCACATTATAAGGGGGTATTTTTTGTATTAGCACACATTAGAGCAGGGTATTTTTGTACTGGCACAAATTAGGGGGCATTATTACTGGGGACTATGGGGAACATGATTACCAGTATGGGCACAATGGGGGCATTATTACTATTGGAGGCACTGTTAACACTATGTACTCTGGCAGATTATTTCTAATGCTGGGACTTTGGGGAGCACTATTATTGTGAGGTATACCCTGGCACACTATCAGCTTAGCACAATCATTGCTAGGTGCAGTTATTTTTTAGGACACTGCAAGCCAATATATATTGAAGAGGGCACCATCTGTGTGGTACTATTATTTTCAGGTAGAATGTTTCTGCAGTATATTTTTGGGGAGCACAGCAGGGCCAGTATTGGGGGTTGCAGGATGGGGTGTTCAGGAGGTGGAAGTATTATGGAAAAGTAGGAAAATAAAATGTCTGTTTGTTAGACTATTCAGAGACAAGAGATTGTTGAAAGAAATCATTACGACAGTCTGGTGGAGAAGATGAGGAAAGAGAACATCTACATCAGAGAAGACATCAGTGGATGTAAGTAAGAGGTATGTGGTGCTGTATTAGGCTGAGTTCACATCAGTGATCAGCCTTTCCATTCTTCTGCTCCATTATAGAACAGAAGAACAGAAAGGACAGATTCAGCACCTAACTGAGCTGAACCGAGCCTATGGACCCCATAGACTTCCACTCCCACTTTTTTAGACATGGCTTAAGCGGGGAAAAGTCGCAGATTGCAGCGCAACTAACCGTTGCGTTGCGATATGCACCTGAAATATGCCTAATATAGAAGTGTTTCAACTTCATAAATGATCCTCATACATTTGTTCAATAGCAAAGCTTATACAGCAGCAGTATTAAGGCTTTTCTTTTCTCTTTCTTTATTATAACCAGATGGAGCAAAGTCTACAAAGTTTCCAGTCAATCACATATGTAACACGAACTGAGCAGTGAGTCAGACTACAGGCCATGGTGGAAGTGAAATTTATTATCCTTATAAAATGACCACAGATTCTGTTGCAGTACGACTGTTCCATTTTATATATATTTGGATTTATTAATAACGAAAATAGCCATGACAAGGAAAATATAGCATAACCTCAGGCATGGTTCATAGTTTCCATACATGATGAGTACTGACAGAAAAATGCTGGCAGGCTGTCTATGAGAAGCTGCTCTATGTGAATTGCTAGAAAAGCCAAACAGACTCAGGTCTATATCTATCTATCTATCTATCTATCTATCCTCTCTCAAGATATTAACCATTTCCAGACTAGGCCACTTACATCCCATGATGACCAAGCGTAGTTTTGCAAATCTGACAAGTGTCATTTTATGTGGTAATAACTAGAGATGAGCGAGCACTAAAATGCTCGGGTGCTCGTTATTCGAGTCGAACTTTTCCCAATGCTCGGGTGCTCGTTTCGAATAACGAACCCCATTGAAGTCAATGGGAGACTCGAGCATTTTTGTGGGGGACCAAGGCTCTGCCTAGGGAAGGCTGGGTGAAAACCTGGAAACCTCAGAAAATGGACAGGAAACAGCAGGGGCAGCATGCATGGATGCCTCTGAGGCTGCCTAATCCCCACCATTACCCCAAATTCTCAGGCAACAGCCTGGTGGTTACCCTCATGGCAATTGTGCTCACCCTGACCAAGAAAAGCCAGGCAAATACCCTTCACATGTTAGGGAAGCACCAAAATAGGTGCAACGAAGGTCCATCACCGCCTGCAGGTGACACCACTGCTCATGCTGGCACTGCAGCTGACATCAAGTTTAGTATCTGTTCTTATCAGTTGCTGTGGCTGTTGGTGGTAAAGTGGTGAGCATAGCTGCTTCCCAAGCAGTTGACCCCGGTTCCATTCCCGTCTATCGCAGGAGGCAATTAAAAAATCAGTACAATATCTAATATGTCCCCTACCTGGGTAAATTGTTTGGAGAGAGGGCCTGTGGGGGGGAAGGAGGTTTTGCTGGAAGAGCCAGAGGAGTCCCCCCTGGGCTAGCGTGTGTGGTGGTGACAACAGCAGGAATGGATTTGGGAAAACTGTTGCTTTAACCCGTATGGTATCGATTCTTCTCAGTTTAATACCGTATACGTCCCCTATCTTGGGACCCTATATTTAATGGATTTTTCGAACACGGAAAACGGAAAAAGAGCTTGCTCTGGCCAGGGGAGTGTCTTTTCCACTGCAGCTAAGGGGACGTGTCCATGCTCTGCCTATCACAGGTCAGGAGGCAATTAAAAGAAGAAAAACAAAAAACATCAGTACAATATCTAATACGTCCCCTATCCGGGTAAATAGTATGGAGAGAGGGCCTGTAGGTGGAGGGAAGGAGGTTTCGCTGGAAGAGCCAGAGGAGAGCCCCCTGGGCTAGCGTGTGTGGTGGTGACAACAGCCAGAATGGATTTAGCAAAACTGTTGCATCAACCGGTATGGTATCGATTCTTCTCATTTTAATACCGTATACGTCCCCTATGTTGGGACCTTATAGTTCATGGATTTTTCCACCACGGAAAACGGAAAAAGAGCTTGCTCTGGCCAGGGGAGTATCTTTCCCACTGCAGCTAAGGGGACGTGTCCATGCTCTGCCTATCACAGGTCAGGAGGCAATTAAAAGAAGAAAAACAAAAAACATCAGTACAATATCTAATACGTCCCCTATCCGGGTAAATAGTTTGGAGAGAGGGCCTGTAGGTGGGGGGAAGGAGGTTTCGCTGGAAGAGCCAGAGGAGTGCCCCCTGGGCTAGCGTGTGTGGTGGTGATAACAGCCGGATGGATTTAGAATGACGACGCAGAACCCCAACTTAAAAATTTAGCATCAACCGGTACAGTCATAAATTATGAGATTGATCAAGTGTGGTATGTATACTACTCAGTTTAAAACCGTATATGGCAGCTATCCGTAAAAATGGTTTGGAGAGAGAGAAAGATAGGACAAAGATGTAATTGTTTGGAGAGAGGGCCTGTAGGTGGGGGGGGCAGGCTGGGGGGAAGGAGGTTTCGCTGGAAGAGCCAGAGGAGTGCCCCTGGGCTAGCGTGTGTGGTGGTGA